>LTAE01002886.1:29196-40773 GCA_001647135.1 Pontederia paniculata | reverse complement strand
GAAAGGAGATTTGTAGGGAGCCTTCGCCCTTGAAGAAGGACTTAGTGAACTCCGAAGATCTCGTGGAGAAGATCGGAGCGGGGAAGTAGGCCAGGAGTTTGGTCGAACCTCGATAACAAACTATGTTTGTTCTTGTGTTTGTTCTTCTTACTCTTCTCTCTCTATTTGTGTTTATATTCATACTTGTTTGCTTCCGCTACGTATAACACATCTAGATTAAGTAAAGAAGAACAAAAAATTTTAATATACCAATTCACCCCCTCTTGGTGTCATTCTAGATCCTACACCTTGTATCTACCCTCTTTATTTGTACTCCTCTCTTTCACTTATAAAGTTTGATACTAGAACATATACAAGTCTTCTAGTTCCAGAAGTCTTTTTTTTTTAACAAAAATAGTAACTATTTTGTCACAAGGTCTTCCAATTAACTAGGTTTATATCTAATTCTCCTATATTTGTATGTTTCTCCTTTTTAGACATAACAATTTTTCAAGCGATTGAAGACTCAAGATGGTCCTCGAGGTTGAAAGTAGGATAAGTCAAGCTAAATGTTTAATAATTTTCCCATGAAGCTTCTCGCGATGCTAATCCTTCACATTCAACTAGCAGATATTTATAAAAGAAAATGTTTTGCTCCTTAATAACCTTCGTAAATAGAATTGAGTTGAACATCATAAATATTAGATAAATTCTTTAGAGGAGTAGGAAGATTGTTGGCTTTCGTCAACTTAGAAATATAAAAAAATAGGGTGAATAGTAGAAGAATCGGGTAAAACCACTTCATAAGTAATCAATTCCACTCTCTTTCAGATCTAAAATTGGTCAAAACATTTCTTAGAAAATAAATGTTAGGGAATAATTAGAACTAGTTTAGTTTGAGAGAGAATTGCTTGCAACATGGGAATTGAAAGAAAATTGCTACAAAACAAAAGAGAGTCAAGAAACTTCTCATCTTGCCATTTCTCCAAAACAATTATTTGCATAAAAGATTTAGAAACATGATTAGAAAGAAATTCAAATTTAGATTGATATTTTAAAATACTACATGTTAATGTTAATTTTGATAGTGCTCTTGATGGATCTCAAATTCAGAACGGCCAAAATATATGTTTAAGGCTTTCTAAAATTGCGACCAAGAACTCAATTGCTTGTTCTTAAACATTCATTAATACCAATAATGCAGATCTTTCAAATGCAGAAGCCACAACTACCATATGGTTTTCCTTCGGCACATTGTAAAACTTCAAAATTTGCTCGACTTTAAAAGATCCACCCGAATGGATCATCACCACTAAATTTTGGAATTTTCAACATTCTTCAAAACACTTGATAGATTAATAATTGAGATAATAAATAGGAGGATCCAAAAAAAAATATCCAAATTTTGATTTACATTATCAAGTGAAAACCATAAGAAGAATCCATACGCTGAGATAATGTATCAAACTTCAAATTCACAGTAAGAATATTTTCATTAATAATAGAAAATTGTTTCTCCATGAGTTATCAAAGTTTACCTAGTGACTTCTCCATGCTTAACCAATTAGTGCCTTTTGCCATTGTTGTAGAATATGATGTCTTGAGTTCGGTGACCAAAACAAGAGCACCAAACGTTAGCAACCTTATTCTCAATGGTCCATACACATAGCTTGTTTGTATTACGAAATGAGATAAATATATTTCTTTCTCTCTTCTAGAGATCCACCAAAAAAATTAAGGATGCTAAAAAAATATGAATTCATTTTTTTTATGAATATAAATATAAAGATGTTGATCTTCCTATCGGCTTAAGATTTTAGGATTGTTAGTAGAACATTTAATTTAATATGGTTTCAGAGCTAGAGGTCAAAAATTCATATCTCGACGTTACTCATATTAAAAATTAACTTTCTCCCTTAGTTGTCCACGTGTTGTACTTTGTGATAGATCAAAGTTGTCAACTATGAATTCGTTTTATTATGAATATAAATATAAAAATATTGCTCTTCCTACCGGCTTGAGATTTCAAGATTATTGGTAGAACATCTAATTTAATATGATATTAGAGTCAGAGGTCCAAAATTCAAATATCGATATTGCTCATATTAAAAATTAATTTTCTTCTTTATATATGATGATTTTATTTTTTTCCATCGATTTAAGCTTTTAGAATTGTTGGTAGCACGTAAAAATTAATACGCTTCTCCTCCAATGTTGTCTCCAAATCTGACATTGCTTCTTTGCTCTATATCGAAGTCCTCTTACCTACACTACAAAATGAGAAAGAACAAGCCAATGATGGTGATTTTCTAGCACCATTGCTCCAAGAAGAGGGAAGGGAGAGAATTAACTTACAATTATGAAATTTCGAGCACCATTCCTTCTTTCCATCATCATATCTGCCATTTTTATTTATACTCATTTTTTCACACATAAAGTTTGGTACTAGAATAGATACAAGCCTTCTAATGTTCCATAAAACTTTTTTTTACAAAGATAATAACTAATTTGCTACAAGGTCTTTCAATTAACTAGATTTATGCCTAATTATTTGTATGTTTCTCATTTCTAAGACATAAGACATACTATGATAAGTTTTTGTTAAGTTTTATTTTTGTCATGCAGTTGATACTTTGGATCATTGGATGTGCAAGTACTAGAGAGTATTTAATTGGTTTTCTAAAAGTATTCAGTTAATTTTATTATATTTTGGTCGTATCTTTGAAAAAATACAACCAAACATAAGCCAATACATATATTAGTAGAAAATACAAAACTTTTACCTTTTAAGATGACACGAACATAAAAACTACCCAATTATAAACCTAGTTATCAAAATAGCTAGCATATGAAGATACAAATATATTGTGAGAATATTATTTACCTATCGTGTTATATAGTTTTATTATTTCAAAAAGTTAATGTGCAGTTTCATATAGCGAAAGTTGATAGATAGTAAGGCTAATAAACCTGATCGAGCCAAATCTAATGAGTAAAGTGTTCATTAATCATGGGTATATTAAATAAATAATTTATTAATAATAAAATAATAACAAATAACAAAGTCATCGGACATTATAAAAAATAATTGCATCACATAGTTATTAATAAAAGATATAGAGGGTATATTCAATTTTTTTTATGTTTTACTTAATAACAATAGCAATCTCTCATCTTAATTTTATCGTCAATCACATAAAATATTCAAAATTTCCATATGAAATTTAATCTATTTAATATAAAAGTTAAAACAATATAGACTTTTAGTGTTATATTTATATAATCCTCTTTCTCAAAAAAAGTTATCTCAATTGAGTTTGACCAGTAAAACTTGATGAAGAGTTCGAGTTGATTCTAATTATTTATACAAAAAGATATAATGCTTATTAAAAAACTAGTGTTGAAACTCATTTATGACCTCAATTTCTCATTGTCTAATTTTTACTTTTAGAAAAAATTACTAATGAAGTACCTACTTAAGTAAGTCACATCATGTTATTTATCATTGATCTTTAATTTTCTCTTTTTTATTTTTTTATATTTACCGTATATTTAAAATCTTATGATTGTGGACAGATAGTATAATGTTAATTTTCTCTTTAATTTTTTATATTTAACTCATGGAGCAAGGAAGATGTTAGCGATCGATCCATCATTTGTGCCCTATTTTGAACGATGAGAGAAATCCATGTTTGATGGATTATGTTGTGAACCGTCTCGGTTTAATTTTTTTTAAGTGAACCGAACAATTTTACTTTGGTTTGCACGCATTTTTTTATTAATCGTCGATACTGGATCTGAGGGTGGAGAATATAGGAAATATGATGTCCCTTAATCAAGTAGGGGACACCCCCATTAAATTCTTATTATTATTATTTAATTTTTTATTTCAAAAAATTATGGATGTGATATGTAGAACATTATGAACACAACACGTGGTATAGAATAACTTTACTTATATATATATATATATATATATATATATATTAATAATTATTCATTAATTAAAAATTATTTTTATCATAATTTCACGTATAAAACTATGTGCATATGCATAAGAAAGAAATAATTTTATGTGTGAGATTAATAATTATAAATAGTTTTATGCTAACAAAATAACCTATTTTTTATAATAATAATAATTTATCCGACAATATATATTAAATAGTTTTATACGAATTTAAAAAAGAAAAGGTCCTATTATAATTTTATTTTAAAAATATATTTTATCTTTTTAGTTTAAATCCAAATAAGTATTAAAATTTATCTATCAAATTACTTCATTATTTGATTTTAAATTTATTTATGTAACACCCAACAAATTTTAATTTATTAAAATTTAATATTAAAAGGATAAAAAGAGGAAAAGATAAAGTAGAGTATGATTAGGATTAGGAAAAGAATTAGTGTCAAAGTCCAAAAGGATAAAAATATAAGATAAAGTAAAACATGATTAAGATTAGAAAAAAGATTAGATTTGAAGTCAAATTAGTCACCTAATCTTTTAATATTTCCATTCCCACTCAAATTAGTTTTAAGAATCAAAATTAGGATAAGAAGATATTAAGTTAACTTATTATTCTAATAATTTGATATTTCTAATGTTACCCAAACTAGTTTTAAAGAATTCATAATTATAAGAGAAGTAGGAGGGATTAAATTAATTTTGACTAAGATTATGTCTAGATAACCCCTATATAAGGAGGGTTAGTGGGAGAGGATCCCATAATTCTCTCTCAAGCTCAAGCCACCATCTCTCTATATCTCTCTCCTAGTGGACTAAAGAGAGGACGAGATCATACACGCGAGGGTAAGGAACACAAATTGAAGAAGGAAGAAAGATAGATAATTAAGGTATACAATTGAGAGGATCAACATTAGGGATTATCATATGTATATGACATATAATAATTTCGTACCTCTATTATAATTGTTGTCGGATGGAAAAAATATTATTAAATGAGTTTTCTATGGTATTTATTTTAATTATTTTATTGATTGATGCATGAAGCATGAAATCTAGATTTCTATAATGATAGGATTAAAAGATAATATTGAATGTGATTAAATTGAGTCATGAATGAATGATTTGATTTTCGATGAATTGATCTCTTATCGTGAGAGAATTGAGTTTCTTTAGGGGGCAACTTTTCCTACTGGTTTAATTGAGTTCCTCGAAAAATAATAATCAATTTTTTGTAGAGGATTTGTTGACTTCTCCTAATTTAATTGTTAAATAAATTTTTTGAGAAATAATAATAAATTGTTTAGTGAAGTATTGTTGATTTTTTGTATTCACAATTGATTATTATAATAAAGATTGATAAAAAAAAATAAAGAATTTAAACAGCGTTGGCATCGTCACAGTCACGTGGGCGTTTGTGGCCAATGGAAGGCCGCAGACACGACGAAAATAAAAGATAAGAAAATAAAAAAAAAAGATTAGGCGTAATTATCGAAGGAGTCAATTGTAAATTTTTCGAAGTCATATTTTTTTTCGAAGTCATATTTCGTTTTCGTTCCCATCTCCACTTCAACCCGAAATATAACTCCTATTACTTTTACCCTATAAATTATAAATCCCGCGTCCTTCACCATCATCCATCCAACACCTCGCAGCAGCGCCCTCAGGTAAAAATTCCTCTCTCTCTCTCTCTCTCTCTCTCTCTCTCTCTCTCTCTCTCTCTCTCTCTCTCCTCTTCCGATCTGTTCTCCGATCAGATCTGACCGGATCCGCTCAGATCCCGACGGGTGACGCCGGCCTGCCGCCTTCGTTTCCCGTCCTCATCTCCCTTTCTCCCTCTTCTGCGCCGTCTCTATCGCCGGATCCGTCGATCCGCCCCCTTCGTCTTGCTAGATCGGGGTTCGCGGCGAAGTAATCGCGCGAAACGGAGGGATCGATAGGATTCGTGTTCTTGTTGTCCTTGTACGATCTATTGGTTGCTTTCGTTAGGAAAATGAGGATTTCGACGGCTACATTTCTTCGTTTTTAAGACGATTTGTGTTTTCTGTTCCTCATTAGACGTTTCCCTTCCGCGATCTCATTTTTACGCATCCTGATCTGTCTCGGATTGGGTTCATGAATTGGATTTGATGTGCGGCGATCGTTCTTCCTTCGAGGTGGATATAGAGCCGTTTCTTTTGTTCCGATTTGATTATATGAGTTTTGTCAGACATTGTATGGAGTTTTGCGCTGCATGTCGTGGTTCTCTTGTTTCGTGACAATGTTTTGAAAAAAAAATGCTGGCATTGTTCTTGGATGTATATATCTAGATGCATAGTTAGACGGATGTTGTAATTCTTCACATAATTGGATGTTGTAATTCTTCACATAATTGGATGTGATGAAAAATATGATCTTCCTAAGATTGAATTGATAGTTATTGCTAGGTCTATGACATGCTGGTAAATCTTATAAATAGGGCATGTTGTTTATGTAGGAAGAATGAGATAAAGTCTGAGGACTTATAGGTTAAACGAAAAAGTTTTTATTTTTACAAGTGATTATTCAGTTTGTTTTATCATATGCATGAGTACTAGGGATTGTATTGGTACCAGAATTAAAAGAAATAGTCAACTGTCCATATTTTTAATACTTTATTTAAGAAATATGTATTGACTTTATCAACATAACCAAGGATTAATACCCTTGGCATGAAAAGCATAAAAGATGGCACCTTGAGAGAAGAAATTCTAGCTTGTGATTTTCTTCAGTTGTGCCAGCTTTGAAATCAATTTTTTGTTTGTTTCTTTGTTTCATATTTACGTTATTGATGTTCATACTGGATATATGTGGCAAAGATTACCTGTGCTTCTTTTTATGAGCAACTAGCAACAACAAATTCCCTTAAAAGTGCTGAGGTCAAACATTTTCATGTTGCCAGGCTACTGAAGAATGGCAGGAGGTTTCAGAGTTCTTCACCTTGTTCGACCATTTTTAGCATTTTTACCTGAAGTTCAGAGTGCCGATCGGAAGGTTCCCTTCAGGGAAAAGGTCATCTACACTGTTATTGCCCTTTTTATTTTTCTGGTCTGCAGCCAGCTGCCCCTCTATGGCATACATTCAACAACTGGTGCAGACCCTTTCTACTGGATGCGAGTGATTCTTGCATCAAACCGTGGCACTGTTATGGAGCTTGGTATTACCCCAATAGTAACATCTGGTCTTGTGATGCAACTATTGGTTGGATCTAAGATCATTGAAGTTGACAACAGCGTGCGGGAGGATCGTGCACTCATGTAAGTATTGCTTAGTGCATCTTTCCTGTAGTTATTCAGTGTTCTTTAGCTTGCTTAGATACGTGGTAAGACCTGACATATGCCATTTGATCTAAGTGATCGTCTCTAACTGGAGCGTTATCATCTTTAGGGTCCCCTGTATCTTTCTTTATAAATCGGATGTGACTATAGATTTGCAGCTTGATGAAGAAAACAAGGCCACATTAGTTTATTTATTTTTCCTCCTAAGAAGATATTGTCTTACAGAATTAGCAATATGCATGGTCTCTTTAGATTATAACTCCTGCTTCATTTGATTCAAGAGGCCATTTAAATTTTCTTCTTTTTTCTTTGTCTAAAAAAATTCTTTTTTTCCTGCTTGGTGGAGCGTTTGAGGAGAAGTACTTTGAGTAGGTAACGATGGATGTCATTTATAAAATAATCCTCTAATATTTGAATCTTATCTTAAAGAACAAGTATGTAAGGTGAACATATGATTGGGGTGGCTAATTACTAGATATAATTCCTTTCTGAAGAGAAATGTACCCTATATGGCAATATGACCTTGTAATATTTGTCATTTTGACATTTCAGGAATGGTGCACAAAAGTTGCTTGGCATTCTCATTGCTATTGGTGAGGCAGTTGCATATGTTCTTTCTGGGATGTATGGAAGTGTTGGCCAGTTGGGAACTGGGAATGCTATTCTGATAATCCTTCAGCTCTTCTTTGCTGGTATTATTGTTATTTGTTTGGATGAGCTCCTCCAGAAAGGATATGGTCTTGGATCTGGTATCTCCTTGTTCATAGCCACGAATATCTGGTAATAACCCGATTTACTCTCAAATTGTTTTCTTCCTACTTGTTATATTCTCACTTATGTCCAACTTTTGCAGTGAGAACATTATATGGAAAGCATTTAGCCCAACGACCATTAACAGTGGACGAGGTGCAGAATTTGAAGGCGCTGTTATTGCCTTGTTCCATCTTCTGATAACTCGAACAGATAAAGTCCGTGCTCTTCGTGAGGCATTCTATCGGCAGAATCTTCCAAACGTGACCAACTTACTTGCTACAGTTTTAGTCTTTCTCATAGTCATCTATTTCCAAGGCTTCCGCGTTGTTTTGCCTGTGAGGTCAAAGAATGCCCGTGGACAACAAGGTTCTTACCCTATAAAGCTGTTTTACACGTCTAACATGCCCATCATTTTGCAGTCAGCACTTGTCTCCAATTTGTACTTCATCTCACAGGTAATCATAACTTTCTCCAACAATATTCTGTTTAATACCTTTTTTTATATAATCTAACCTTTCTTTTTCCTTATTGTAGTTGTTGTACCGGAGGTACAGTGGCAACTTCTTTGTAAATCTTCTTGGGAAATGGAAGGAGTCTGAGTATTCTGGTCAATCTATTCCAGTGGGTGGTATTGCATACTATATTACAGCTCCATCAAGGTCATTATTCCTCTTTAATAAAAGAAAATGTTACCCCTAAAAAGGGAAAATGTTTCTAAGGCTTTTCTTTGGAATTATCTTTTAAATTATTTACATTAATTTGGTTCTTAAGAAAAATGTACACTAGTTCTTATATTTTTAAATTATTTTTACTGCCTCTATATTTATGTTTGTTCTTATGACCTGCAGCTTGGCTGATATGGCAGCAAACCCATTCCACGCTCTTTTCTATATAGTTTTCATGCTCTCAGCTTGTGCACTTTTTTCGAAGACTTGGATTGAGGTATCTGGATCATCAGCTAGGGATGTGGCAAAGCAGCTCAAGGTACTACCTTTCTTTTGGTGTATTCTTTTTATGGTCCTAGATTTGAAGAGCTTCTGCTAAAGTAATTATGATATTGCTGCTAATTGAATACGATTCAAATAAAATTATAATGACTATGATTGCTAATTGAATATGTAGATAAATAAGAATGTCTGGAAGGGTGCCAATATATCTTTCCAACTGATGGACAAATGAATGAGACATAAATTCTTCGTTTAGTAACTCATTTACAACCGGCTTCTCTTTTTACTGGAATGAAAATTTGAATGCAAGGAAAAAAGATGTTGAAATTTTATATTACTGATAAATTAGATACTATCCAATTTAAAGGAAAATGAATCATTTAGAGGATTTTGTAATTGAATATGTTGATATCTAAGAATGTATTGGAAAGGTACCAATATTTCTTTTCATCTGATGAACAAAGGAACATGACTTACCATCACGTGTATTAGATATTCTGAATTTCAAGAGTTGCTTCCAATCATATTTTACGAGTTTAATACGTTACCAAAATTATTGCCTTGCACATAAATTTTCCCCACAAAAGTAGCCAGTTTAACGTTACATTTATGTTTAGTTATCAAATATTTGTCTGGGTGTGGCTTTTTCTGAATTTGCTGGAATGTGGATGAGAGGAAAGGATGTTCAAAAGTTCCTCCACTCCCTTGGGAAAAACCTTTTTGAAGCGCCCTTATTTCTTTATTCAGTTACTAACCTTCTTAGATTTCCCCTTCAACTTCTGTTTCTGATGTCAAATGTCTCTCGCAGGACCAACAAATGGTGATGCCTGGGCATCGGGAGTCGAATTTGCAGAAGGAACTGAATAGGTATATCCCTACTGCAGCGGCATTTGGTGGCATGTGCATTGGCGCATTGACTGTTCTGGCAGATTTCATGGGTGCAATTGGTTCCGGAACTGGAATCCTCCTTGCCGTGACCATCATATATCAATACTTCGAGACATTCGAGAAGGAAAGAGCCAGTGAGCTTGGCTTCTTTGGTCTTTAATCTTTAGAAACTTGACTTCATAGATGTTTGGACGCAGTTTTGTTTAAACTGAGACAGGCGGTAGTTAAGGTTTTATTGCTTCTTGACACGTGCTTAATGCATATCTTCTATTGGCAGAGGAAGTATATTGTTTTTCCTGGTCAGAGTAGAAAAATTAACATACTGTTGGGCAAATGCCCAAATTCAAATTCGGTATAATTAATAGTACTTATTTCTTTTGTTGTTTACAAACCATTCAAAGGTCTAAATTTTTGTGTTTCTCGATGTTGGCTTGTGCTTCCAATTCTGTATGTCTAATTTAGATGGCTAATTCTTTGATTTGGGAGCCATTGCATGTTCCGGATCGTGGAAGTTGCCATAAAATATGCTGCCATTTATTCCGCCGACTGTTGTTGCTTATAAATGGTAGCATTTTGGTGGAGAATTAAAAAAAAATGATCGTCCAATAACTGCTATTCTTTTTTATTAGCATAATAATGCTTAATTTTTTACGTATAATTCTCCAATTTGATCTAAATATTTCTATGGTCCTTCAACTTTTGTATGTTTGCACGATTCATCCTTTGATCATAATATTTTTTTTTCATTCTATTGTCTGAATATATTTACGTGAATATTCTACATTATGATAATAATAAAATACATCACGTTGAATATACTTTCAATCGAAGATTAATTTTTTTGTCTAATCTCTATCTTAATACACAATTGATAAATTTATATGATATGTCACGAAGTCAACCTGACATTTTATTACAAGGACTAAACTTATAAGTAGATTAAAACTACTCATAAATAAATTTTAAAAAATTTACATGTTTGGTAACTAAAAATATATACTTATAAGTTGTTAGGTAACTACTTATAAGTTGAAAAAAATAAGCAGGATCCCCTGCTTCCTGCCTATTTTTAAAGTTGTTGGCTTATTAGTTTTAACCAACTATATTACTCTTTTATGCATATTTTTTAATATTATTATTATATAACTTTAAGAGTATATTAGTTAATATTTATTTTAACAAACACTACAACTACTTATTGATATTATCAGCATTTTTATCTAAACATGTAATTACTTATATTTTAAAATAAGTATCATCACTTAAAACGCTTATCAAACATTTTTTATTAACTAAGTCAAACAGATCCTAAGTGTGCATAATAATTGTAAAATGAAAAAAAAAGATTAAATGTGCAAAACATATAGGCCCTGTTTGGTACAAGAACAAGGTGAGAATAATCACCTTGTTCTTGTTTTTTTATCCAAACAGTTCAAGAATAAAATTTTTTTGTCAGATTTTAAAACCACATTGGTTTCCGTGAAACCACCCTTTTTTGTTATCAAATGAAGAACAAATTGTTCTTGCCAATTTCCTCTTTTTTTTCTTTAAACCTATTTTATTAAAATATTTTATCTTAATAAATATATAATTATTTCTAAATTAATATTTTTTACATTAATTATTTTTTCACAAAGTATAACATTAATAATAAAAATATAATATTATAAATATTTTGATATTAACAATTTACATATTAATTAATTATTATATTATCTCATTATTTGGTAATAATATATATTATTGAAAA
>LTAE01002886.1:0-25191 GCA_001647135.1 Pontederia paniculata | reverse complement strand
GCCTGACGCGGCCCGTGTCGGATCGACGCGGTCCGTTTTTGTGAGGGCAGAAAAACGAAATCGTACAACCAGATAAAATCCAATACATGCAGATCTAAAATACTTCACTTTATGTAATAGGAATCCGCCAGGGGACATACTTTCGGGTTCCTCGGGATTTGTTCTACTCTTTCGGAGACGTCCTCTCCGGTGTTTCTCTTGTCTGAGATGGAGGATCTTCCTCTCCTAGGCCGAACAAAACATGCGAGATGAGAGGAAGAAGAAGGAGAAGAATGAACATGGAGAGAGGTGAAGAATCCTCTTACCTAGGGCTGACCACATAATTTCAGAATAATAATGGCTCCACCCCTAGGGATTATTTATAACCCAATAGTCCAAGTTTATTGGACAATCACTGAATATTTCATATTTAAATTAATTAAGAAATAACTAGGATTCTGATTTTTATTTCCTAGTTACGAGAATATATTTAAAGGAGATAAAATCTGAGAGGATTCAAATTTGAATTTGAGTGTTGGAATCTTTGGAAATTTTTGGGAGTTACATATATAGCTTTAACAGTTAATTAATTTGTTAAGAATATAATAATCTCTATTTGTATTTTCTTCGATATCAGTTATTATAAATATCCTTAATTGACAATAATGAATAGTAATAATTATTTTAATTGAAAATAATTCTCGAATTTGATAATGTACAACAAAATACTATATAAAATCTGCCTATGTACTCCTTTTGCCAATTGTATCTTTCTTGTTACTTACAAAATCAGATTTAATGTCATTCCTCAACTTTCTATTTTGTCCTCCGACAAATGCTTCAAACAAAAAAAAAGTCATTGCTCAAGGTCATTATCGATCCCCCTTTGGCCTTTGGAAAATAACAAGAGAGAGGTGCAAAGGGCACCATTGAAAACAAATTACGGGTCATCTTTGACATGAAGCTTGTTATTTTGAGTTTTCCTTTCTAAAACCTCGTATATATGTATCCTTATCATGCCAACTTCATGGGGCCAAAATTATTCTAACCACACCTTGAACTCGTGCCACTCATGCCATTAATTGCCTCCCTCATGTCTCACACTGTCACGTAATTATTACCCAAATGAAAATTGCCATAAGATCGATCATATTGGACAGCTCATGTTGTTATTATCTTCCAGTTCAACTATCTAACTGTACGTGTGCATATATTATATATTGATTGATTCTTATAGTAAAGATTAAGTAGATTGATCAGATATCCTAAAAAAAAGACATTAAGCTGGGAGAAGAAATGGCGGAGCATTTCGATCAATATTATTGTGACACTGAGCTCTATCTGATGACACCCGGTGGCGGCCGGCGGCGGAATGGCCGCTCCTCCTCGCCTTCCGACAGATTCATCGGAGCTGCTGCCGGCAGGTAATTGTTGCAGGCTTCGTGCCATCGATCGATCAGATCGGAGCTTTCGATTTATTTCGGCATGGCCCCTGAGTCCTGACTCAACTACGTACTTGTGCACATATATATGATCGTCAGAAGAGAAGACACTGGTAAAGCAACTCAACAAGAACTGCAGGAGGAGGAGGAGGAGGAGCAGCAGCAGATTGCCATGCTGCATGGCGAGAGAATCACCAGCAAAGGACATGATCTTACAGAAAGCCACGTACGTTCTAATACTTCAAAGTTCAAACATTTTATTATTGTTATCCAAACCTTCTTGTTCATAGAACATGAAAACAAAGATGTATGTTTCCTAAGTTATTTTGTTGTTGAGTAGTAATCTTATTATATTTTTTTTTTTAAAAAAAATAATTTACATCGAAAGCAGGCACAAACAATTTTATAGGTTTTATTATTTAGGCTTGTTAAGTGGATCTTTTTCCAGTTAAAAGTGAATGATATATGTTATATATTTCAAGATTTAATATCTGAAAATTCTGGAATGTGCTTTCTTAATATTTCTAATTAGTGGAAGCCTATAGGCGAGGAATGGAATCACAAGTGTTATCTCTTGATCAAGAGGATTCTGTTTAATCTTTTGATAAAACAATTACTTTTGTAACTCGAAAAACTTTAAATCTTAATATTCACTTACATCAATAATATAAACTTTGAGCGTTGATTTTGAATTACTAGTTATCAGTTGCCTTACATTATATATATATATATATATATATATATATATATATATATATATACATATATATAATAACAATTTATATCATATCATGTAACTATGTAAGTACTTCATAACTAAGATCTTATAAGACAATTTCACATAAATAATTTTCTGATATCTCCAAGATAATCGATTACATAATCTATTCACGTTATCCTTCTAAATTCTAGTGATCAGTTTGTTTGTTTTTTTCTTCACTTATGTATACTTTTTGCTTCTTCCAAACTCATTTCTACATTTTTCATACAAGAAAAAAAAATATTGAAAGTAGAAGAGAAGTATCGTATCAAAAAAATATAATGTATTAACATCTTCTAAGATTGTTTTATTTTATTCATTTCCACGAGTCTTTAGTTTTATATTTTTTGTTGGGAAAATCATCATTATGTTTATGTTCTAAAACATGTCACAGTAGGAGTTTTAAAAGTTTCATAATTTGTAATTCTGAAAACGTTGTTCAACTACTAATTAAGTTGAAATGCTAATTCATAAGTTCATGATCAAAATTGGCAACTGCTACCATATTTAACTTAGATGATGTAATTAGTGCATGCTGATATTTTTTTTTGTTTCTTTTTATCTTTATGTAATTATTAAAAAGATATAATTAAGAAGTTATAATTTACATCAATGCATGGAGGGTCCTAGGTCTGACCGTGTACTTAGATTACGTGGTTAAGCATTCACCATAGTACTTATAAGATCAAGGGTAAATCCCTAAAACTCATCAAGCATTTCACTTTCTCAGTTTCAAATTGACATCAACTTCATTTTCTTTCCCGAAATTTAGTATCAAATCTAACGCCAGTAACAGTCAGGTTACTAAAACTTTAACAATAAAGTCGCATTTATTGGAAAAAGAAGGAAAAAAATTAAATACTCACATCACATATTGAAATGTTAGGACTTCTAAATTGTTCATCTACCATATTGCCGATTGAACTTAAGTTAACTGATTGAATCCACGGTGTCAAATTTTGGAAGTGTGTCAAAAAGAGGAGGGAATAGCGCGTGAATATGGATTTAATAGTATTGAGTGTATACATCGATGCTTGTGACTACTAAAACTTTTTATTTTTTTTTAAAACGCTGAATTCACAACTTATACCTTCAATAAGAAGCTAAATGAAAGAGAAAACATGTAATCAATTTTTTTAGGATCAAGAGTAGAACCCCTACGATATTCAGAATTATTAACATTTGATTAATTCAATGTTCGAGCTGATGCGACGAAGATAAATTCTGATCAAATTAATAATTTTAAGGGTTGGAACTCTAGGTTAATAGCTCCCTCATCCCTCAACATCGAGACACAAATCCTTAATTAAATTTAGTTAAAATTTAATATCAAATAATTTATGCTCGGTTTTCTCTTGGTTTTTTTAAATGTATGTTGGATTCCTCAACCTTGTGAAATAGTACCTTTTTATTCTTGATTTCGCTTTCCCTTATTTGGTTGTTATTGCTCCCATTACTATTCCAAATGATTCTGTATACTATTTTTTACATTTTTAAAAGAGCGTTTTTCTTCGATAATCTTTGTAAATTACTGGTAATATGAACTTAAAATTATTTGGGCCCACCAAATTACCATGTTTACTTATTTTAATTTGTAGGCAATCTGGATTGACTGACAATGCAGATTGCATATGAAGTGATAATTCACATTACCTAAAAGGGGATGTCTATCCAGATTACCATTAAAGTGATAATCTTATTTATATTAGTTTTCATATTCGCCCTTTTAAATTTTTCATAAATAAAACATAATATAATAAATAAATCACCATATAATAATAACAACACAAATAATAATAATAATAATAATTATAATTATTATTTTTATTATTATTATAATTATAAATTAATGATCATAATAAATATTATTTAAATAATATTATATTATTATGATCATATTATGAATTAAAGTATAGCACTAATTGTTATTTATAGGTATTATTAATTAGATTAATATTTTTATAAATTATTATTATTAATTGTAAATATTATTTTATTATTATTTTAATTGTAAGAGTATTAATTACTTAAATACATTATTTGCGAGTTTATAATTTAAGTTGATAAATTTTAATTCAATAATACAAATTTTTTAACTTAATAATATTTATAAAGGATATTTTGATAAAATAATGTGTATTTTTTAGTAATCATTTATATAAGTAAATATGATAATATGAATTACTATTTGGATCATTTATATATAGTAAAAATGATAATGCACATTATTGATAATTTAATAGGTCGTAATCTTTCTGTTAGTTAATATATATTATCAGGTAATGTTAAGAGGTAATGCAGTAAATGTCTTCTATGTTAATATTTCTTTCGATCTGATTACATTTTTTTTTCTTTCAACAAATGCTCATATATATAATTATGTATGTGCTTGGTATATATGCAGTTCCTTACATCCACAATCAATGGCACGGTGGAGATCGGCATGAAGCATGACAGCGGCCACGGCGGCGGCGGCGGCGGCCAGAAGCAGGACGCCGCTACGCCTTCCTCCTTTAACCCATGGGGTGGTGCGCCATCGATGACGCCAATGTCGACGCCTGCTCCACCGCAGTTGTTACATTCCGGGCATCTCGCGATAAAGCGGTCTTTTAAGAGATTTTTGGACAAGAGGAAGAAGAGAGATGCCAGTCACCACCCATTCGTTCTTCCACCACCATGAATAAACTACGTATATATACATCACATGTTTATGGGCCACTTCTTTTATATATATACTTGTATTCTTGTTTAGTGATACTTTACATGATCTGTATTTATTTGTTATTTGATTGTGGAGTTAGGATTGTAAGATCGAGTAATGATTCATATATGTCGTTAAAAACTCATAATATTTTATGGTATGTTTTATTTGCATTTGACTGATAAATTAGTAGTTCAATAATTAATGAAGATATTATTTTATGTTAATTATTTAATAAATGACTATTCGCTCGTTTAAAATTTGTTTAAATTTAAGAAACGAATAAATCGTTCTAATTGAATCAATTGAGAAAAGATAAAAAATACAATATTAGTAGTTAACTGATAATTAATCTATTGTGCAATAATATAATATTATATTACTGGTTATTTCACAAACAATTGATGATTAAATAATTAGCAATATAATGTTATAATATCATCTTGTATATCATGGCACCTCAACTTTGCAATTAAATAAATAATTACAAGTATTCGCTTAGTTATTATTTATATTAAATATGAATTTGAGATATACTATTTTTTATTGTCACATTTTAAATTTTAATTCAAAAATCTTACAATAACGTCTAAAGAAGCACACCTTGCCACATGAAAGAATACTCATTTGGAGATATTATAATTTTATTATTTTGACTTGACAATTAACCCATTTGACTGGCTAATACTAGAATAAAGACATATGCTATGTGTACGTAAGTCATCTCATCACGAACATCATCACGCTTTCGATGCGTCATCACCATTTATTTAAATTTATTTATTTGCATAACTAAATTGACAAGAAAAGTAACCTCTCGTGGGTTGTGATGCCCAACATGTGAAGATCATAATCTAGTTTTTCAATGAAAGCTATTAATTCAAGATGGACCGATTAGGATAATTCATTACCTTGATGATCTCACGTTCCACATCCACCTTTAACATGTTCTTATCGTATCATAATCCATTGATGATTAAAATATCAATTGCATATCATTTTTTTATATCCACATCTTCCTTGTTCAATATATTGAAGTCATCAATAATCTTTGGATCTTATTATTTTTTCTATTTGCCTTACCTTAAATGAAACAAGTATTATAATTAATAGTGAGTCTTATCAACGTATTGAGAGTCTAATAGTCCACAATGTCAATATTACTAGTTAGGTCATGGGATTTATCTCTAACTCAAATAGATATTCATAAATAATAGTCCCCAAAGGAATTTAATTATCATATCTTTGAGGTCCATGTTAACAATAAGAATAAGTCCCTTAACTCACAAGGTGGTCACCCTTTTCATGCCCCAGTTCAATCACAATCATTAACATATTTTAATCATATTATAAATTGAGTTATGTTATCGTTTAAAGATAATTAAACCTACATCATTCATCAAATTATTTTCAACCAATCAATACAATCAATTCACATTCATACAAGGGTGCAAACCAACTTAGTTGGGCGTCCTATGAGGGAACACGATATGCGTCCAAGTTGGACACAACCCGTGTTGTCTTCCATGAGAATCATGTGGTTCGGACATGGACAATGCTTAAGCAAACATGATCCAGGTTTCCACGCGACGTGGTCCATGTCACATTCATTTTACTCCCGTTTGGATACAGTTCAAGGGAACATAAGCCGCTTCAGAAGGTAACACAGTCGGATGTTAGGGTTAAGGTTTCTTCGTTGTGTTCATTGAAGTAACATGTCTCGCGTCGAAAATCTACATGGTTTGTGTCCTCACTTTATTCTACTATCGTCCAAAGCAACCTGCATCATAGGTGACATAGTATGTCTCCTATTATCTGCAGCATTGGTCCGTCAAATGCGGACCGTGTTAGAAAGGGACTCGCCCGGTGTTCGAGGGTCTTGTTATAATCTAATTTATGATTGATTCTATGCTGAGAGAGATATTCGCTAGTTCTTTAAAACAATCATGAATCTGAGAAGAGGGATAATATTTCTAACATAAACATATATCAATTATCATTCTATTCCATACGAAGAACCCTATTATTGATTCTAATGACATATCTTATTATTGTTAACCTTTCCTCCTCATTCCTCATTCTTCCCATGCGATAGATCTTTTGCTTCTTCCTCGGGTTGTTGAGGGCGATTGTCCTCCCCTCCTCTAATCTTCAAGAAGAGAGGGAGAGAGATTTTTCTGGTGCTTGAACTTGGAAAGAGGCATAATAATCGCTTCTCTTCTCTAACCCTCTATTTATAGGTTTTTAGATATAATCCAAATTTAGCTCAACCATATTTCATTTTATCTCATAATTCAGTTTATAAAATATTATTACTTATCGTCAAGCCAGATTCACAACCTGGTGAGCACAACACGGCCCATGTTTGGGGCTTGACAATTGTTGAGAGCAAGATGACCCATGTTCGATTTGGACAAAATCCACATTGAACCTTTTTTATCCCATTTTTGATTTATTTCGCTAGTCGAATACAACATGGATCACGTCCAAGATGGACACGACCTTTCATTAATCAATTCTACCTCTTTAAAATTTGTAGGGTGTTGGTTCTATTTATAGGAAAGAAATTCCTCTAGATAGAATTTGAATGAGATTATGATTTTCTATGGTTTAACTTATATATTGTGATTAATAATCGCCTAAAATTAATTTATATAAGAATATTAAGTTGATATAAGAGAATATTAGGATGATAATTTGACTTTGACTCACACATATTATTTTTTGGTCCTAATCATGATTATATATTATCTCATATTATCATATCTTATCATTTAATTTTTATTCTCCTAAAAAAATTAAGGGTATCACATTTTATATATGATTAAATAATATAAAATATTACAGTGGCAAAACAATTCTTATCACCCCACTTTCAGCAATTTTTTTGGGTTCAATTTTATTCTCTCTTTAAAATGGGATTTAGTTTCATACATTGTACCACTTCAATTATCCACTTTTTAGTAGCTAGCCTATTATTTTAAAATAGTGGGTAATGGCAAGAACATCAACACATATTTTTTTTATAACCCAAGAAATGTAAGACTGATGTTAATTTTTCTAAAGCCAGTTACAAATAAAGTTAAAAAAAAATGGTGCAGGTGACTATATCTTTTTTAAAGATACCATATTATTTTTCTTACATTTTTTTTGGAACACTTCAATGTTAGGACTTATTGTTGTTGTGGTTATTATTATTATTATTATTATTATTATTATTATTATTATTATTATTATTATTATTATTATTATTATTATTATTATTATTATTATTATTATTATTATTATTATTATTATTATTAAGTATCCAAGGATGATTAAATCTTGGCCGTCCGATATATACATGGAAAGGGAAACGGGGTTTCCAAGAGGTTTGGGTTCTTTTATCGTGGGGGGTTTTTGGCGAGCGGGAGACAGAAATAGCGAAAGCCTTATCGTCTCTTGCTTCCCTCCCTCACTCTCTTCCCCTCCGAAAGCCCTCTTCTTTTCTCCTCCTCTAAATGGAGGCAATCGGTTCCAATTCTTTGCTGTCCTTCTCCTCCAATCTCTGGTAAATTTCCTTTACACGATTTCACTCTCTCTTAGTAGTTTAGGAACGCCTGCTGGTGTCAAATTCACGCTAGTTTGAGCTGTCCAATCTGTTTTACTTTCTGGTTTCCTGTGATATGGAGTAAAGCTGAAATCTTTGGTTGAAATCTGAATCGTTTTTGTGATTTGTGATGTATTTGTTATTCTTTCTAATTAATCAAATCTTTATAAGAACCTAATCTCATGCTCATCGCCGAGCTTGATAATATTTTGATTTTCTTTTTCTTTTTATTTATCCTGTGTGATCTTTTTTTGTATCTGTAGGTACATAAAAAGATATTCTTTTATGTTTGGCCTTAAAGAAGAACATGAGATCTTTGTTCGTCCTCTGTTATTTCTTATCAATCCATAGCCAATTCTTATTTTGCAGATATTGAACATTTTATCTTCTTTTAATAGAATTTCAATTGAGTGGAAAGATCTAAACTTTTCAGTCGCAAGTATCGTTTTTCACTTTTATTTCTGCTATATATTTTTTCTTGGGATCTCTTTTAGCCATCGCAGAAAGAAAATAAAAGGTAAAAAAAAAATCCAACTTTGTAAGGAGCAAAAAGTGAATAAAATGAGATTCTTGTTGCTGATCTATTGATTCTCTAAGTATTATTCCATCGGCATTAAAAGATCCTCTTTTGTCCTTGCCTCAGTGATGTCAGAAAGTTGAAGGTATATGGGAGTTGCCGTGTTCAAGGTGTTAAAACTAATGGGAGATTGGAGATCATTTGTCATGGTATGTTGGCCCCACGAAAGTTCATGCAGAGGAGGAAGAAAGTAGAGGTCTTTAAGGATGCCGCGGACGAAGCAAAACAGAAGAATTGGAGGTTGATGATGAAGGACATTGAGGAATCTGGTTCAGCTGTACCAATCCTCAGGACTCAAAGGGCCAAAGTAGATGCACTTCCTAGAGATCTTGTTCTTGGTACTCTCATAAGGTTCAAGCAGCTGAAGAAATGGGACATTGTTAGTGAGGTATTTATCTTGCACTTGGCTGCTTAATTTCTGATAAATTGAGTTATGGGTAAATAGTTACATGTTTGTTGACATATCATTAAATAAATAACAAAGTAGAGATCATTGCATAGAATCTCAACTTTTGCTTTCATGATGGATATGGGTAACATGCTAGTATATTTCGAGTTATCTTTAGTTGCATAAGTTGCTATTGGAGTAAATCTTTTCTGTTGAAAAGGAAGCAGAAACCTTTTCTATCATAATGTTTTTTTCTTCTTTTCTTGTCTTATATAAATTCAGATTCTAGATTGGCTTAGAAGTCAGCATTGGTGGGACTTCAGTGAGATGGACTTTTTAATGCTTATGACAGCTTATGGTAAGCTTGGAGATTTCAGCAAGGCAGAAAGGACATTAAAATATATGAACAAGAAAGGATACAGCCCTAGCGTAATATCTCACACTGCCCTGATGGAAGCATATGGGAGATCCAGGCAGTACAGCAAAGCTGAAGCAATTTTCCGACGGATGCAAGTATCTGGCCCTGAACCATCACCAGTGACATACCAGATCATCCTAAAAACTTTTGTTGAGGTACGTCATCTTAATTGACTATCCTCAGTCTTCAAATTTAGAGTTTGACTAGGTAGTATTGTTTTAGAAATTATGTCTTAGACATAAAAGATGAGAACTATTTGACTTCCATTGCTTTTGTTTTTTGGATTTATCCAACTAAGGAATTAGAATTAATATTTTCAGATCTGAAACCATAATATATGAATTGTCTACTTTCCTGCTGAGACAATGCCTTTCTAAATTAAAACCAGTAAGCATTTGCTCATTTAGCAATTATGCAAATGGAAACAAGTTTTTTCCTGACTATCAGAGTGCTAGTATACCAGGCAAATGGTTTCTGAAGTTTCCAAGGCATTTGGGTACCAGATTTCTTCAGTGAAATTACTGATGTCATCCTTGCGAAAAACAGGATTTATAGAAGCATGGTGGGGCCCATTACCCACAGGTCTTAGGATCGAAACCTGGCTCTGATATGAGTGGCTTCTGGTTATTTTTTCTCCAAAAAAACAATTATTTGAACAGAAAGAAGATGACTAGAGGATTGCCATAGTCATCCATGTAATTTTTTTTTGAGAGGAAAAAAAAAGGAGTCATCCATGTAATTATGTCCAAAGATATGGAAGTTAACTTGTGATTCATGGTCCTATTTGATTTGATAATATGTCAATAGGCTGTTAAGACAGATAATACATATGTGATATAATTTGGATTCATGTTAACGGTCAACTGCAGGGTGACATGTTTGAGGAAGCTGAAACAGTTTTTGAGAGCATTTTGAATGCAGAAAGATCTTTGAAGCCAGACCAGAAGATGTTCCATATGATGATTTACATGTATAGGAAAGCTGACAAATATGACAAGGCTCGTAGGACATTCACTCAGATGGCTGAGAGGGGCATACCCCAGACAACTGTCACATATAATAGCTTAATGTCGTTTGAGACAGATTACAAGGAGGTGTCAAGAATTTATGACCAGGTAAACTGATTTATTTTATGTTTGTACACAGTTAAACTATATATCTGCATATCAAGTTTGTGTATGGATGTGTGATTCTGTGTATCAAAGGCCACCATCTGAAGAATCTAGGTACAAGAAAAGAGAGTGAAACAATTTTCCTTTTACATTGGGTACAGAAACTGAAAGCATGGATTAAGTTTTAAGTTCAACATTGTATATTTCATGTTTGCAAAGTGCCATATACTATCTTGCTTTTTGTTCTATCTTAAGATAAAAAAGAATTTGTGCGACTATATACATATTCGTTCAGATGCATCCACAGAAAATTCACAAGAAAGGTGGAAGGGAATGAGTTTGCCATGTTTTACTTCTTGGTAACGTTAATTTCTAACCAATTTCTTCTACAGATGCAAAGAGCTGGACTTAAACCAGATGTTATCAGTTATGCACTGCTTATAAGTGCTTATGGGAAAGCTAGAAGAGAAAATGAGGCATTGGCAGTTTTTGAGGAAATGCTTGATGCCGGTGTAAGGTACAAATTCTATGATGTGTTCAAACTTATGTGCACATTATGCTGTTTATCCATTATACTTAACATGATAGGCATATTTTGGTTCAATGCTGTGCGAAATTAGCTCTCTATTACCGTGTCTTTAAGGGCTTGAAATGGAGAAAAATGACAAGCTTTTTGGTTTTGTTGCTTTGTGTGAATGATATTTCACTGCCACTTCTACATATTTCAAATTTCATGTCTTTTCATCTTCACCTTGTTTTATTTTCATCTGTTTCCTTGCAAAGATTAAATATCGTCCATCTTGTGAATTCTTTCATGAGCCAATTATTTCTTCCCTCAGGCCTACAAGGAAAGCATACAACATTTTGCTTGATGCATTCTCAATATCTGGAATGGTGGAGGAAGCTCGGACAGTGTTCAAGAGTATGCGAAGAGACAAGTATTATCTTTACCTTCTCCATCTGAACTTACAATGAAGCATAAACCATATGAATTGTTCTATTAATATTATCTTTTTTTCTTATGGCCATTTCAAGGTATGAACCTGATCTCTGCTCCTATGCAACTATGCTATCTGCTTACGTGAATGCATCGGACATGGAAGGAGCAGAGAAGTTTTTCCGGCGTATCAAAGAGGATGGACTAAAACCAAATGTTGTTGTCTATGGAACACTAATGAAAGGCTATGCCAAATTGAACAATCTGGAAAAAGTGATGCGTGTATATGAAAGAATGCGGATGCAAGGTGTTGAAGCAAATCAGACCATCTATACCACCATCATGGATGCACATGGCAAGAACTCCGACTTTGGAAGTGCTGTTATTTGGTTCAAGGAGATGAATGCCCATGGATTCCCGCCAGATCAAAAGGCAAAGAATATCTTGTTATCACTAGCTAAGACACCGGAGGAACAAATGGAAGCTAACAAGCTGGTGGGAAATGATGTTAGCATACCAGATTCGTCAAAGGGCAGTGAGTTCGTTGAAACTGGTGGTTGGTATGAAGATGACATGAATGGCTCGAGGGCAACATCTTCCGAAGGAAAACAATCTACTATCAATGATATAAATGCCAATGGTAGCAAATTGTCTGACCTTGATTTTGATAACGAGTTAGATGCTGATGATGATGATGATGATGATGATGATGATGATGATGATGATGACGATGACGAGGACGAGGAGGAAGAGGAGGACAAGAACATGCGTTTTGTTTCATTGAAAACAAAGAGAGAACTAGCATTTGCCAACAGGATAGAGACTGATTTGTGAGGGCAAATTTACAGTAATCCCTCACATAAAACTACACAATGTGCCTGAAAAATGTATTATATTCATTCTTAACTATTGATCAATTTTGCAGTTTCACATATGCTTGTATTCCAAAAGAGACATGATCGAGTTCCAATCAAGTTTATGTTTTAGTTAGTGTAAAAAGTAAGTCTCTGAAGAGAAGACAAAAAGGCTTTTATAATGTGGACGTAGTAAAATGTTGAACTCAAGCATGAAGCTTCATATGGAAAGCTACTTGAACCTTTTAGTTTTAGCATGCATATTTTTCATAGTAAGTGGGGCAAGCCTTTACAGATCTTGAAAGTAAATGAGCAAACTATACTGACATTGTAGTTTTCCGTAACATCATGACACAAATGCAGCCCTAAGCTCTGCAATCTTCTTGTTATCTTCAAGTCATGAGCCAATTTGCACATTGTTAATTACTTCATTTGTTTACAGTTACATAGTGTCTTTAAGATGCATCCTTAAGCTCTGTAAGCTTCTCGTTATCAAGTCATGAGCCAATTTGCACCTCGTTATTTTCATTTGTTGGCTAAGGTACTGCATACTTAGAATTATTCCATACTTTTAGGGGAAAAAAATTATGTTGTATACTGCAAGGCTGGAATCCATTAATTTGAAAATCATCCCTTAATTTTACAATTAAATAATAAGTTTAATTATAATGTTATAGTCAAGTTTTTTACTTATTCTTAATTCAAATGCCACGATTTATTTATTTTTATGTACTGTTCGACGTGAAGCGTAAAGGTAGTACTCAAGGTTTTAATCTAAACAAAAGAGGTGGCTAATATCATGTTCGAGAAAAATAATTTGGGACTATAAAAATATCATTATATCAATTTGAATTAAGATTGAAATATTTCGATTTCAACTGAGTCAACATGACAAGTGCAATGTCATGTTAAAATTAAGTTGAAAGTGCAATGTCCCAATTACAACCCCCATTCAACACTTTAAATTTATGCATGAACAAGGTTATCGAAATATCGCATTTGCGCTATGTAACTGGAACCAATCCAAATATTTTTTTTGGCGAGTTCAGTCGACCTTTTTCTTTTTCATTTAATTTTTCTTCCAGGTGACATTTTTCTTCTTTTTCCCCTCTCTTATTCTCTCTCCTCCCTCTAGTATATTTTCCATATTTTATTTACCTTTGGATTTATATTTTAACTGTTTAACTTTTAATTTTAATTATTACTAACAGTAATTTCAAATAAAAATATGATTTTATACTAACTCAATAATATAACTCTTAAATTAGTTTTAGTTTAAGTTTAATAAAATGTTATGTAATATATTAAATTATTATTATTATAATATTTTCTAAAAATATTTTTTTTATGTTAAATATATCATTATAAATTATTTTTATTTTCAACAAATATTTTTCTAAAAAAAGTAATCTCATTTTTTTTATTTATACACTATTGTCCCAATTATTTATTGAAAATTAAAAACTCAGATTCAAAGTCACGCCATAACGTTAATCAAGTTTGATTAGCACATCTAATTAATATGAATATATTTCAAGTTAAGAAATTAAGGTCTAGTAGCTTCGAGTTCGAGCTTTAAAGTTGTCAATTTAGTCAGAAGAATATTATTTTTGCTCTTTACCTCGAATCTGAATTAGTCAATTGCACAACGGGAGTTCCGAGCGGGTACCCAAAAAAATTCACACCATTGACGCTAGTTAAAAATCTCAAAAGAAAAAAAAAAGCAAAAAAAAGGAGAGAAAAAACTTAACCCAATATGAATCTTATTGCATAGCACCTGCAAGGCGCCCAAAACCTCAAGAAAAGAAATTTTACAACCTTAACACCTATTAATCAAAGTTATGAGAATAATTAATTAGGCCTTCATCCTCCTCTCCTAACACAATTCTTCCACAGACGCCTTGGCGGCGGCGGCGGCAGCAGCACACAGCGCGGACGGGGGCATCGCGCGAGGCCTCGACAAAGAGGTCGACGCAGAGGAAGAAACCCGGCCGCCTCCGACGCGCGAGCCCGGGACGCTGTTCCCGTCCGTTCCGTCCTCCTCGGCGAACGTGTCGAGCGTGCTACTCGCCCGGAGCATTCGCCGTCTCACAGCGCAGCTCACGACCCTCCACGGCGCCACCGCCGAGAACGGCGGCGCTTCCGACGACGACATCTCGAAGACTAGGAATTGGAACTGCGCAGCAGCCATTTTGCTTCTTTCCTCCTCCTCTACTTCTCCGAGCACTTTACGTAGCTCTTTTGCAAAGTCCCGTGGTGTTATTTATGACGTGATGCTTGTTTCGTTGATGGATTTATAGCGGCGATCTTGGGAAAATGCATAAAAAAGTGGCATTTATTACAATAATACCTCGTCGAAGGATGCCCACGTTTGAGATTTACCGCGGAAAATAGATGAGGTTAAACGGGGGGTAATTTGGGAATTAAACCATTCGTGAAGGGTTGCCGGAATAGCGCAGGGTTTGGAGGGGAATGCGGAGCTCTGCTTCGGTGTGCATAACAAGACTTCTAAACATGCATTGGCTTCTTCTTTTTGCCACATTTTTGTCTAACAACTTTGGCAAAAATAAAAGGATTTAAACTTACTGGGATTAAAATTTGACATTATATTAAAGGAGTTTTACTATGATATAAGTTTTTTCTAATTATCATTCTAATAACCTCATAATATATAAGATTATTAATTCTGACTAATTATATCGTCCCACATCAAATACTCTCAATAAAAAATTACATTTAAAAAATTTGAATTCGATATTTTCTTGAATAAGAAGAAGCTCTTTTAACACTTCATTTTAACTCCCATTAGTAAAACATCTTATAATAAGATTTTTTGAATGTACTAAAATTCAAACTATATTGAAGAAGATAAATTATATTTACGGAAAAAGATATATGACATAATCATAAGAAAAAAGATGCCCTCAATTGGATTCGTTAAAAGATATTATTTCACTTTCGAAATTTAATTTAATTATAGAATAAAATTTAATTTGCTAATTAGTCAAATATTATAAAAAAATATTAAATAAATAGACTCAACTAAATAGGATATATGTTAATGTCCATGCATTACCCAGCAGTGACATCTGTCAGAGGACATGTCTTAATCCACCTACATCGTTTTACTGATGGCTACTTTTATCTACTTGTATTTCTTTACTTGAAGCTTTGATGTGGCAAAAAAAGTTTTGGAGCCTGAAGGTGGAGAAAAAAAAAGAAGAAAACATTATTAATCCTGTAAAATCAAAATCAAGACCTGCAGCTAATTGATATCCATATGCAGAAAGCACTAATCATACATGGATGGACCGCTATAGTCCACTTTTTTTTATATTACCTTCAACAAAAATGTTAGTGGACCCAAAATTCATATAAACTATAAATGTTACAATATCTAATATATTCATTCTTATATTTCTTTTCAATCTAGAAATCCTTTGATGCGAGAGTCTTAAAAATTTAACAGTCACATGGTAATATACTTTTAAAATTTACTCTGAGTTCAAACTACTGCAACTTTTGAATATAACTTCAGTTCCTTCTAGGAAGATAGGTCACTCTCAAGTATATTTAGTGAGGTTCAAACTTGAAATTATAATTATTAGCTTTGGCATCTCAACTCGAGGTTAAAACTCAATTGTTGATCAAAATATTTAATATTTTCAAACTGAAATATACCAACTATACAAAGTGTTTTTACATAAAATATCCATTTTGAATCATTAAAAGATACGTATATCTATCAAGTATGATACGCCGTGACGCAGCGGGCAGATGCTTATTTCATATCGTTTTCTGGAGTAATTAAAAGCGACGATGCCACATTTATGGCCAAAAGGCAAGTCCAGCAAAAGGTGAAATTGAGACGTTATGTTTGGACCTGATGACAGGTCACTCCCTATGTGTGGCACACTTCTTAGAAGTGTGAACAGTGTTCATAAAAAATATGCTGCGTCTCATATATCATCAAATTTGTTTTCAGACATGGAAGGAACAGAGATGGAAGAAACAGAGATGAAAGACATGCTCCCTCTACCTTACTAAATTCCCTTGGTAATAACATCATATTTATTATATATATGCGTCTCATATATCATCAATTTGTTTTCAGACATGGAAGGAATAGAGATGATCATACAAAAGTTAGGTAAATGACCACCAAATATGAAAAATTATAAAGAGCAAAAACCAAATGAAAGAATAATTTGCATGGATTAATACACCTCCAAAATCGCCATTAATATCACAGTGCACTGAGAGATAGATAAAGTCAGAACTTTGATTTGGCGTCCACAAAGTCTCAAGGCATTGTTTACTAAATAAATATTCAAACAGGTAGTCAACTGCTTAACAATTGGATTACAAAGTAAATAATGCACATTTCAACGGAACCCAATTGAGT
Source organism: Pontederia paniculata (assembly GCA_001647135.1). Lineage (NCBI taxonomy): Eukaryota > Viridiplantae > Streptophyta > Magnoliopsida > Commelinales > Pontederiaceae > Pontederia > Pontederia paniculata. Next base: position 8,029 of record LTAE01002886.1, on the reverse strand, counting down.
TGCAAGATTTTACATAGAAAATTATCCATAAAAAAGTATTTATTCGACAGCACTAATGAAGAAATATAAAAATTTGATCCTGGCATCCGAACTTATTTAAAAAATGGAACATAACCCATGCATTTCATGCAAAATATTGAAAATCCAATTATGAGTTTTCTGGAACCAGATTGTGAAATACATATTGCAGTACACTCAAAAGTGAGAAAGATGGAACATCGCCAAGTATTAGTCTTCCCACCAGTTAAAAACTGACATTGAATATGCACAATAGCAACAGAACAATTGAAATGTAACAGAATAAACTAGAGAATGTACAATGAATGAAATCCAGCCAATAATGAAAATGCAAAAAGGAAGATACAAAAGAATGACTGTTGAACAGTACCCTTCTCTGCCTCAGATTGTCTCTTTGCTGGAAGGTTGACCTTTGTGGCAGGCTCCTGCGATTCAAATGAAGGGAGAAATCAGTTAGATTTCACAATAAATATTTGAATATAACCCTTTACGATTGGCCTTTACAATCAAGTTCAATGGCAAGTAAAACCAGTTTATATCTAGAACATAATAAACCAGTGAGATGAAGTCATGTCATTAGTATCATAAGATGCTATGTCTTTTTACTTAACATGTCATACAATCATATCATGCAACACAGGAATTATAAAAGACAGCTGATGAAAAAAAAAGAATTTGACTCTCTAAATTGTGACAACCAAGGTGCTACCAACATACATTATTTATACAACTGTTTAAACAATAAAATGAACATGAATATCTGCTTTATAACTTGAGTACTTATTTCAACATTGAAAATTCAACAAAGCAAATCTCTTAATACTCAAAACAGTCTACTATACCCTGTTCAGATCAGAGTTAGATTCACTGTGAGAGCTGTCATTTGATTCTTCCTTTTTAGTAGCATGAAGCCTTGAACAGCACTTTTCAGGGTGCAATCTTTTAAAAACAGTCGAAAAGTTACGAGATCCAATTCTATAGTTAACAGAAGTATGCTATCAAAAAAGAAAAGTCACATCCTTTCCTGAATCACTTTCATAGCTTTCGCTGGATTCTTGTTTTTTCAGAGCTTGTGACAGTGGTTTTCTAACATCCTAGATTTGAGTGTCATAATCTTTTAAATATGCAATGGATAACAAGTCTAAAAAAAGAAGAAGAAAGAAGTCACAATAATTTTCCGAGCGACTCTTAGTTTTTAATTTTTTTTCCTATTAAATGCATCAATCAGTTAAACAAGGAGAATAAACCCAATCAGAGATGCTCAAAACAGAACAAACATATAATCTCATCCTCAGAATCACTTTCAGATAATTCACTGGAAGATTCATGAACCTTCGAAACACCTTGTTTTCTATTCTCAACTGAAGTCAGTTGGTCTCCTTCCAGGACCACCTGTTTTTAGGTTTCACATCCTGCTAAAAAGTGAGGATGAAAGGATGTTGAAGTGACAAGCACCAGTTGTTTAGGTTGTCTACAAGTTAAGATGAACAACTAAGTACACATCGAAACACTTCATCAGATTTGTCAGTCACTATCTGACTCTGAACTATCATTTGCTGCATCTTTTTTGCCGCTGAAAGAGTGCCCATTCTTCACTACAGCTACTGACAAATTCTTTGACTGGACGACAGGTTTGGGGGGTTCCTGTGGTTGGTTCATGCACTATTTCTAATGACTGATTATGACACCAATATATGTTTTGCAAATTCGGAGTATTAAACCACTTCATTCATCAGAATTACTATCTGAATCTGCACTATCATTTTACTGTGTTCTTCTTGGTTACTGCAGGAGTACCATTCTTTATTACTGGCAAATTCTGTGACTGGACTGCAGGTTTTGAAGTTCCTGAGGTTCAATAATATTGGTATATGATTTTGATACTAAAACATGTTTGCAAATTTGATGTTCACTAATCACTAATGAACCTACATAAAACAGTTACAAAATCTGAGGTTAAAGGAACATCGATTTCACATAATGAATCCATTGAGCTTTAAGATAAACCTAGGTATAGAGCATGAAAAATTGACTTTCTTCATCAGAAGATGACCCCTCGCTACTGCTGGCAGGCTTCGGAAGGGTAACCTTCAATGTTAGGGTGCTGTTTGTTGGTGGAATTATTTATTTCGATCGATTCTTAGTGGAATTTTAACCTACATAACAATGTCCAGTTTTGGAGGATGTTAACATGTAAACATCCCTTTCCTTCTAACGAACCGAATGAAACTCTTTTGTATGGATGTTAGCATATAAATTTAATCCATCAACATAGAGTAAAAGAAGGAGAATGAATCCTGAAATGTCCTGCAAATGCCACCCTAATATGTCTATCATATCGAAAAAAAATCAAATGGTCATATTACAAACAATAAGGTATTAACAGAACCTTAACAAACATACCCAAATTCTATGTAATATATAAAATCGGTAAAAAAAATGCACTTGGAATATTTTACAGTGATCATATGCTTTATATTGACACCCTTTACCTTATGTTTAGGGAGCACCACCTTATTTTCTTTCCTCTGCTTCTTGGCAATACTTGCTTTCTGTAATGCCTCCCCAGCATTCCTCTTCCATGGTCAAAAGGACCCGCCAATTGGTTTAAATGAAAGCAAATAAGAACACTTTCTACATCACCTGATCAACAAGTCGAATGATCAGTTACTTAACAAAACTAACACAAATCTTTCTTTTTTACCAGATTTCTTAGTGGGAGCTGAACAAAGATTTCTTAAAATTACATCCAAAGCCTTAACTTACCCATCTTATTGGTACCAAACATTCACTTCAAAATTGCTGAGAAACGAAGTAATCGAATGAGACAATAATCCAACAGCACACACAAAATCCATCATAATAATCCAACAGCAAACACAAAATCCAACATTTCAGATGACGCATCAACTGTATGTAGCAGAAGCGATACACCAAAAAAACGTGAATTCACACAAAAATACATCGAAAGGTATAAATTAGAGCACCTCGAATAACTGTAAAAGAATCGAAAGATCGATTTTGGCGAGTTTACAGTGGCTTACCGCTGGATCCAAACCAAGAAATAAGAAAGGAGCCTTAACAAAGTTAGGGTTTTGGACCGCCCTAACGATTGATTTTGGCGAGTTTGCAGCGGCTTAACACTCAATTTAATTTTATTACAAATGTTTTCTTAGAATTTCTCATTTTCTATTAATAACCGGGAAATAGTCTGTAAAAATTAATCTTTCAAATGAATTGAATTTGATTTTTATCTTATTGATACGAAACAATAATAATGTTTATATTTTAAATTTTCTATTAAACAATGACATTGAAAAATCGTTTTTTAATCTTTATTTTTTGTTCTATTTATCTTATTACAAATGCGATGTAGTTGTTAGCGGGTTGAAAGAATGGAAGGATAAATCGTGAAATGGTATTAGATAATAAAGTATAAAAAAATTTAATTTTGAAGAGAAAAATAACTTAAAAACTTTTCAACTTTAGGAAAAATAAATTAGTTTTAGCCATATAGTAAAATGGAAAAATATAAATTGCATGAGAACAACGCGAATACTCGCCACTCGAGGCAAGTCATAAGGTGAATTGTGAAAGGAGGGAGGAAAATAAAAGGCTAAGTGAAGATGTAAAGCCATTGTATATAAATTTGTGTAAATTTATTTATTTTAATTTTTATAAAAAAATTTCGTCAATTGTTTTAAATAAATAAATTTATACAGGTTTACATTCAATGGATTTATACACTAATTTTTCTCAAATAAAAAAAAGTTTGGAAAATGAGATCAATTAAGGAAATTGCTTTTTCTTTATTAAATTCAATCCAAATAATGCGAGCGAAAAAGTTATTTTTCTTAACTGTTCTCGGAAAGTTCACATCAAAAGACAACTGCACCAGATTCTGCATTGCACCCTTCGGTTCTATATTTTGACTTCGAATTTTAATTTTGAAAGATTGCTATTATTTATATTACTAATAACTTAACTGACCTTATCAATCATATGGTAAGTAATATACTTAAATTTGAAATAGTCTTATTTACTAAATAAAATTATGATTTGTCAATGATCAATTTTTAAAATTTTCTTACTTAAACCAATCCAGATTGTCACTTTAGTAGACAATTATAATTGTCTAAAAATTGATGAACCCGAATACAGGAATGTCAAATCTTTAAACACGAGAGCTTATTATCGTTCTTAAATTTTTAATGTCACTTTTTTTCTTAAATCATTTTACTCTTACCTTTAGGGTCTGTTTGGTTCAACACTTATGAAGGGGAAGGGAAACTAGGGGAAGGAAATAGAGGAGAATGAAGGTGAAATAATTAATCTTATTTGGATGATATAACTTAAGGGAAGGGAAGAGAATTATAATTTTTGTTGGACGAATATATCCTAATGTATATGTTTATAAATTTGAATTACATATGAATAAAATTAGAAGTGTAATTTAAATATTTTTCCCCCTCATTTTCATCTCAATTTGGGGTTAAAAGAAAAAATAAACATTTGAAAGAGAACATAAATAAATGGAGGAGACATTCCCTCTATTCTCCTCGATTAAAAATACAATCAAACGAAGTTAATCGATTAACCTTCTTTCCCTTCTTTCCCTTCCCTTTCTTTATCCTCTTTTTGCCTCTAACCAAACAGACTCTTAATGTCAATTTTTCTATAATATATAAAATATTATATAAAGTGAGGATAAAAGAGTTAAAAAATGATATTATTCTTAAACAAAATGGCTCAGCATACACACCCTTACCTTATTTAATTTTGAGCAAAATATATAAGAATTAGCGTCATCATATGGTGATTAAAAGAGGATGAATTGTCTTCATTCTAATTAAATTTGGTTGATACAATTAGTATTCTAAGTCGAGAGATAAGAAATTAATAGTCTCAAGTTCGAGTTTCGTAGTTATCAATTTGATCAAAAAAATATTATTCTATTTTTTATATTGACTCTAAATTAATATCTGAAATTTGATCATAGAGGATCTCAAAGGATAAAAAAACGAGGAGGGATAGAAGACATAGTGATAACTTACCATCTAATGGAACTTGTACGTTTCAATGGTTTATTTTTTTTCTGACAGAAATCAAACGTCAAAGAAGTGCATCAGCCACTTGACAAAGTAGCTGCAGAAAAAAAACTTCAAACCAAATCTTCCAGTTCTGCACAGGCACTTAGTCATCACCGCTGCTCTCATGACAAGACTCGGAAAGATCATCCGTCAGAATCGACATAAAGAAGGTCACTGTCAGATTCGGTATTGGAATCACAGACACAGTTATCAGCAAACTCACGATCAGAGATCTCTTCATCTGGAAGTCTCAAATCTTTCATCATCCGAGCAAACTTCTTTCTCAGCCTTTCATCATCCAACTTCAGATTGTAACAGCGGCGGATATCAAGGGACTCGAGCTTCTGGCACTTGTCAAGGATGGCATGAAGTCCGACATTAGTTAAGGGATTTCCAAAGATTTGAAGATGTCGAAGCTCTTGCATGTTATCAGCAATTGCATGAGCTTCCAAATTATCCATGTCAAATAACTCTTCGTCGTCGGATGAGTACTTGAACCATTCCTGGTTAAATTTGAATCGTTTGAGCTGTGGACATGCTTTACCAACTGCCTCAATGAACTCTTCAGAAACTGAACAGAGAGAAACCTCGACGTACTCCAACTTCGGGAAGCTCCTTGCGACGTTGCTAAGAGCTTCATTCGAGATCTCATAACATGATTTCAGGCGGAGGCATTTCAACTGATTGTTTCTAACAAAAATAAACATGGAATTAAATACTTATAAATGAACAAGAAAAGAGAGTTTGTATACAACATATACATAAGATATTGTCAGGGAAATTCATGCTTCCAAATGACTGAAAAAAGATTCATTCAAACTCAGCTCATTATCCTTCGCCATTTCCACCAACTGGTGCTTCTGTAAATCACCGTCCATGGTCATCATGTCAACGACCCGCCACGTCCGGGGATCCAACGAGAGCTCCCGCCACGGCCGGCAGACGAACTGCGCCCTCATCATGATGGTGATGGCGCCGGCCTTGCGAAATATCTCCGCCAGGATGCCTCGCGGAAGCTCCGCCCAGTCCCTCACCTCGGCCTCCGGCGGCAGCGGCTGCGGCGGATGAGTCGACCGCTCAATGGACAGTCGATCCATAGCAGACGAGTCGATCGCTCAGAGCCAGAAATCTCGAGAATTGGAGGAAAAAGCAGGGAATGGTGGGAGGGAGGTGAAAAAGACGAGGTTTTTATAGAAGGTTTTGTAACGGTTGAACCTACGCATTCTATTTGTCAAGAATTAGGGAATTTAAATAGAAGCTTTTGTAACTGGAAAATAGAAACAAATAGAAGGTTTTCACATTTGGCCCATTAAATTATTAATCATGTTGAGAAAAAAACATCAATGATGATTTTGATGTGGTTATTTTCCTTTGTGGGGCCATATTTGTTTTTTTATTCCGACAAAAAATATTTTTTTTCTTAATTTAGCAAACACTCAAGAGCTAACAAATTTAAAGATATATATTGAGAATAGAAATTAAAACTATTATTTTTTAGTAATTTAAATTTTTAGTTTGTTATAGCATATCTATTTTAATATTAGAGTCGAGTTGAAAGATCTTAAATATGAATTTCGATGAAGCTTTATTAAAAATTAAAGTTATAACAATAGTTTAACCATGTTGATAAAGATTCTAACAATTGTTTTTAGACATATATATTGTATCTTTGGAGATGGAAAATAGTTGAGGCTATTATTCGTAACATATACAATCTATAAGTTAGAAAAATATTTCTAGCATAAAATTAAATAAGACATCACCATATACTCAATACCAAAAAATATTGTATTTCAATACGTAGTAGTATTGAATTAGAGATTGATATTAAATTCAACATGTTATAAATCCTTGGCATCATCTATTAAGATGAAAAAGTATACAATTCTATTTTATATTTACATATATAGATAGAGCTTGAACACACACTCTACCTCTTTTGTTAGTCTTTTAGCATTTCCGTTTTTTCCTCTCTCAATGTGTTTAACGTCAAAAGAAAAGAGTAATTTCATTAAGGCATTATTTTCATTGTGGACGGCTTTCTATTTCTAATCAATTAGTTAGTTCATAACTATATTTTACGTACAAAGATAGTGGCAACATAAATTTCATCTCTTTACATTCCAAATAACCGTAACAAACTTTAATGGTTTAGCCATCATTGATGGCATTAATCCCAATATAATGACTTCTTTTCCAAACTCTCCTTAATAATTTTATATCTTTCGATTTGTCGGTCTTTTTTATCTCTGACTACAAGCTCTCACTACAAGAAAAATAGTCCATTCGGACAGATTTTGACGGAAAATCCGTCAGAAAGGGCCTTTCTGACAGAATTTTCGTCCAATTTAAACGGTCAGAAAAAAACTCGTTGGTAAAAAATTTTTGACGGATTTCATACCCGTCAGAATTTGCTGACGAAATTTTTGAGGGGCCTTCGGCTCCTTAGAATTTCTGACGAGCCGGGAGCCTAAGGCCCCTCAGAAGTTCTGAGGGGCTATTATATTCGGCCTCTCAGAATTTCTGAGGGGCTATTATATTCGGCCCCTCAGAAATTCTCAGGGACCGAATATTCCGTCAGAAAATTTTAAAAATTTTAAAAAAATAATAATTTACAAAAAAAGTTCATAACAATTAAAATGTACTACATATTTCGTTCCAAATATTTAAATTACATATTATCATTGTCATCGGGATCTTCAGGAGGAGGAGTTTGCCCTTTCAACATCATTCTCCATATTTCATTAAATTATTTTCTTTGTTCACGTCGGGCTTGTTCCATCTACATTTCAAATCGTTGTTGCATCTGCTGTTCCATCCGTTCTCGCATATGTTATTCTATTCGTTCTTGCATCTGTTGTTCCATTTGCTTAAATCGTTCATCAACACTTCGTTCTATCTCTTCATTTGGAGGGCCCGAG
>LTAE01002885.1:3455-40776 GCA_001647135.1 Pontederia paniculata | reverse complement strand
GGAAATATTTACACGACGATGCCAATGTGATCAGGATGGAACAACCGAATCCTAAGGAAGATCTGACGTATGAAGAGCAACCGGTGGAAATCATTGAGCGGCGGATGCATCGCCAGAACAACAAAGATGTTTCACTCGAAAAGGTGGTGTGGGGTCATCACTAGGATCACGAGGCTACTTGGGAGCTGAAATCAGAGATGCGCAAGGAGTTCCGGCATCTTTTTGGTAAGTCTCTACTCTATTTTTGAATTCGAGGACGAATTCTATTTTTAAGGGGTTTATTATGTAACACCCGAACCCATTAACCCGCAAGCCCGCAAGCCGGATCCAATAAGGAGGAAAGACACTATAAATATAACCTAGGGATTTGAGCCACATATTTTTACTGTTCAGAATATTCTGTGGCCGGCCCTAGGTAAGATGGACCCCTCTTCCTTTCTCTTGTTCATGTTGTTTTCTACTATTTCTCATCTTTGATTCCTGCTCGGCCTAGGGGAAGAAGATCCTCCATCTCAGCAGGTGAAACGCCGAAGAGGACGTCCCCCGAAGAGTAGACCGAATCCAGAAGAAACCGAATGTATGTCCCAGGCGGATTCCTAGTACATAATGTATAGCAATATATCTACATGTGTTGGATTGGTCTCTTTCTGTTTGATCTCGAATCCGTTTCTCTTAGAGTTGCATGCATGTATTGATCTCTATTCATTTGATCTAGAATTCGGTTTTATTAGATTAGCATGCGTTGGATCGATCTCTATTTTTGTTTGATCTCGTTTTCATATCGTATAGTAGATTGGCATGCGTAGAATTTGTCTCTGTTTGAACGATCTGTGAGTTTGGTTCTATGTCACGGGCCACAACGATCCGACATGGGCCGCAACTAGCGGACAGCCAGATCGAGCGGACGACCGATCACGCCAGACGGCGTAGTATGGACGACCGAACACGCCGAAAGGCGTGGTGCGGGCGTCCGAATATTGTTAGACAGCGTAGTGCGGGCGTCCGAGCACCCAGATGATGCGGTGCAGGCGACCGACGTATTCCAGACAGCGCAGTGTGGACGTCCGAGCACCCAGATGATGTGGTGCGGGCGACCGACATATTCCAGACAGCGCAGTGCGGGCGACTGAGCACCCTGATGATGCAGTGCGGGCGTCCGACGTATTCCAGACAGCGCAGCGCGGACGTCCGAGCATCCCAGATGATGTGGTGCGGGCGACTGACGTATCCCAGAGAGTGTAGGGCGGACGACCGAGCACCCTGATGATGTAGTGCGGGCGTCCGAGTACCCTAGGTGATGTGGTGCGGACGACCGACGTAGTCCAGACAATGTAGAGCGGGCGTCCGAGTACCCCAGATGAAGTAGTGCGAACGACCGATGTGTTCCAGACGATGTAGTGTGGGCGTCCGACATTCCAGATGATGCAGCGTGGACGACCAATGTACTTGAGATGACGCGGTGCGGGCGTCCAACATTCAAGATGATGAGGCGCGGATGACCAATGAACTCCAGATGACGCAGGGCGGGTGTCCGACGTTCCAGACGATGCAGTGCGAGCGTCCGACACTTCAGGCATTGGACGACCGAACNAAACTCTTGTGTGTCGTAGTCCAGACAATGTAGAGCGGGCGTCCGAGTACCCCAGATGAAGTAGTGCGAACGACCGATGTGTTCCAGACGATGTAGTGTGGGCGTCCGACATTCCAGATGATGCAGCGTGGACGACCAATGTACTTGAGATGACGCGGTGCGGGCGTCCAACATTCAAGATGATGAGGCGCGGATGACCAATGAACTCCAGATGACGCAGGGCGGGTGTCCGACGTTCCAGACGATGCAGTGCGAGCGTCCGACACTTCAGGCATTGGACGACCGAACACTCCATGCAGTGCGGAGCGGACGACCAAATAGGCCAAGCGGTGCAGAGTGGGTGACCGAACATGCCAAGCAGTGCAGAACGGGCGACCGAACAGGTAGACAACATGATGTGCAACAGAGAGCACAATACTCTATTGGTCACGGGCCGTATCCTGACTACACGGCCCGGGGTCCAGACTCAATAATACAATAGAATCCATGATTTAATACTTAAGGACCTTGTTGTGGTAAGAGTGAAATATTAATAACCTAAGTAGGACGTCGACCATTGTTTAGGAGCCGCTAGAGTTAATATATAGGGCGGGTAGCGTGGCTGCTACCTGGTTTCTATTGTTCAGTCTACTCTCGCTGTTCAACGAAGAGGATTCACGTGCATCCTCCCCTTTTTAGGCATTGACCGTGGTAGTGCACCACCACTGATGGTCAACGTACCTGGAAGACTCATGAGCAATTGATTAATTTACCCCAAAATCACCTGAATACATTAATGGGCTAAGATCTAAGATTGTTGCAGAAATCCATATTAAAGTACTTACACTAATCTTGTTCATGTTCTGATACTGTTCTAGAACATTTCATATCATCCTGATGTTGTTCCATGATATGATGATCATATCTATGTTCTGATGTTGTTCCAGAACTTTACATATAATCATGATGCTGTTCCAGGATATGTTGACCTTATCTGTGTTCTGATGCCGTTCCAGAACATGATATATATTCCTGATGTTGTTCCAGGATATTCCTTGAGGCTGTTCCAGGGTAGTTATATATATAATCATGATGTTGTTCCAGGACAATCTCTGAGGTTGTTTCATGGTAGTTTTTATTTTTGAACATTGATAGCTCTATCTGATGTTGTTCCAAAATAGAAGGTAAATATGACCTCTGACGCTGTTTCAGGAGAGTATGACATTAACCTTATATTTAGAGCAGACATAGAGTTTAATATCTACTGTTATGACTATTGATCTGAGTAGAAATGCTTGTCTAAATTCCATATTCATGTTCATATCTAATTGCTTATTTTATGTATTTGGTGTCTTACATACTCAGCGTTTTATGTTCATGGGATAATGTTTCTCCTGTGTTGAATCCCACGGGTAACTAGACTGTGGTGGTTGATGATGCTGGTGGTGTGTGCGACAGCTGATGCTCGTGGTGGATACTATCTGCACATGGATGAGCCTTTGAGTCTTTTTTATCATTTGTCTCTTCATTTTATAGTTATTGAGTTGTATGACTATCAACCAGGATGTTATACTCTTTGTTGTTGAGAGACATGTAGACTCATATTCTGTTTATTCTTCCGCATGTTATTCATTGGACTCTTTAGTCATTCCAGCTTTGTTCTTTTTCTTATATTATTCCAAAAATTTTATTGACTAGTCAAAGGGTCAGTGCATAGTCAGTAACTCCAAGTCCACATTTTGTCCACGTGGCGGGTGTTGATTTGAGAGCGTTACATAAAAAATTATAAGAAAAGTAGGACGGTTTTTTATGGGTTAAAAATCAGTCGTAATAATTTTCATGTCGAACTGTTTGACTCATTTTTTTTTATTTTGATAAAATTAACTTTTTTTTCCCCTCTTCTAGGAAAAAGCTCTTGTATTAAATCAAGTTGATTGACACAAATTATTAGCGAATCTATGCCTCGGGTTGAAGGACCAAAGTTAGTAGTCCGAGTTCGAGCTTCGGAGTCATTAATTTGATCAATATTTATTTTCATAGCACTCTTTCTAACATCGAATTAGTTGGGTGTTAATGATTCTGGACCGTGAAGTTTACCGGAAAAAAAAGCCCTTATTAGACGGTCCACTAATGATGGATAACAGGACACAAAGGACGCACAATCCATCCAACAAACAGATAACTCTGCCATTACTGCAGCTGCTGCAACGCCTGTGCAGACTCCCCTCGATGGCTCCTGCCATCAACCTCTCACCTGCTTCTGCACTGCCGCTCAAATCCAGCTCACCCGCCACCTCCTCGAGGCAGCGGTTGCCGAGCAGGACCGTCCGGTGTGTTGGCTGGGCAAGTCTTTCCATGGCCTCTTCCTATTGCTGTTACCAGTAACCTTTCTACTGCTCCTGCTACTCAGTATCAATGGCGAGCACCTCGCGTTCCCTGTTCTTTGTTCCAGGACCCGGAAGGCATCCTCGGGCCGGCGCAGGGCGGCCACATCGCGAGGCTCGAGTTCAAGCGCAGGCTCGACAAGGACGCCGACGCCCGCGAGGCGTTCAACCGCCAGCTCCGCGAGGAGAAGGAGCAGCGCCGCGCCCGCCGCGAGGTCTTTCTCACCGGACACTTCTTCCTCTATTTTTCTTCACCCTTTAAGCTCTCGAGCTTATCCTCTGGACGGCGTGTGTGTATGCTGCCGACAGGCGCGCGTGGTGCCGGAGACGAATGAGGGACTGGTGGAGTACTTCCTCGACACAGAAGCCCGGGAGATTGAGGTGGAGATCGGGCGGCTGCGTCCTCGGTGAACTATTTCTTACCGTTGATACCTTCGATGCTCTACATTTCTTGCTGAAACAGACACTTCAGCGCATAAAATTATTGATTACATATATCACAGAACAAAGAATTTTATTTTTTTATGACAGAGAATAGTAAAAGGAAGCTGAATAAAAAATTGTGCACAATATATTGTCTGAATTGTTTGATTAACGCATATATAAGAGGGGATTTAAGGAAAGGGAAAAAAAAATTGAACAAAAGAGTTAATTTTGATTTTAGAAGAATAGGAATAAAGGCATTGGTTCATAGGTGAATATTCGATCTTGTGTTAACATGCACATCAACTGAAATTTTGATGGTTTCTGTTACTGGAAAGAAAGAGATCATGGTGGCAAATTTTGTCTAGTAAGATTAGCAGCAGGTAAACAAGAAAGAACGGAACTTGAATGGTCAGTAACCTCATATCAGTCTCTTTTCTAGTTTTTTTGGTGATGAAGATCAAAATTCAAAATTCAGTAAGTAGACAACTACGATTGGCTGCTGATCCTGTACTTGTACTCTATAGTTTAGAATGACAGTTCTTGTTTGCACATAACTATGATGCTCTCATCGATATGTTTTCCGCATACAACATACTTCATATGTATGAGTACAGAAAGTTTAACTTGCTACTGTTGAATACTCTACATGCTCAATCTTGATACCACTGGTTGGCTCCATGCATATCTAATTGATACAAGGTGGCCAATGATTTCATGGTCAAGTGAAGATGAGAAACTGTAAGCAATAAAATGATGGGCAAAATGCTTATGTATAAAATGATATGGCAAACGACTTCCTTTGTTTTTCCTTTTTCTCCTTGAATATGTCAATTTAATGTTTGGACCATGAAGAGTTTTCTGGTTTCCACTTGTCTTGTTCTCGTGAACTAAATTTTCTTTGTTTTTCGTCATATTACTAACTGGAAAAAACAGCTTGCCATCAAATTTTGCTATCTGTAATGTACTGTGAAACATGTTCTTGGTTGACGTTGTGAATTGAGAAAGGTTCTGCTTATGTCCTCTTTTGTTCTGCTAGTTAGCCTATCATGTTGGTTTGTTATGGAAAAATGTCTACTGTGCAATCTTAAAAATTAATGTCACCTTACCTTACCGAAAGAGACATCGAAAACATTGAAAAGTATTTGTTTATTAACTGTGTTTTACTAAACTAGCTGATGTACCAATAATCAACCTGAGAATCCACAATTTGCCTTCCTCGTTTCTTATGTTTGGAGCACATATAAGATACCATTTTCTACCATCAGTTAGAGACATCCTATTTACTTTCATTTATCATATCCATATCACATGTAATTGATCAAATATAATCTTGTTCCTTAAAACTTGTCATGGAAATTATTCAAGATCTATCTCACTCAACGATAATGAATTTTTGGAATGGTTGAACTTTGAAATACATTTACTTGTAAAATGCTGGAAGTAACAGTTTCAAAGTGAACTCCTAAGTTCATGATGATCTTCTAAGAGCAGCATGTTTTCTTCACAGGCTTGATATTTTTAATTATATTCCAGAAGTAATTTATGTTAAGTACTACAACAATATCTGCAGATTAAACAAAGAATTCTTTCAGCATCTTCAACTTGAACTTGGACAACTCCGATTTGCTATGAATAGAAGCAAGGTCTGTTTTCAAACAGAACTATGGGGAAATTAAAATTCGCATACAAAGTCTAAGACTTTCATGATATACTGTGCTTGCAGGATATGGAGGACAGATTGATTGAGCTGGAAGCCATGCAGAATGTCTTGCTAGAAGGAACAGGTTTGCCTTGAAAATGAATGGAATTCTTTCCTGCTATCTTCTATAACTGATACCATGTATGGTGTTTGTTTCAGAAGCATATGATAAGATGCATGATGACCTTATATCGGTCAAAGAAAGACTTATGAGAATACTGCAGTCTAAAGATAGGAAAGCAACTGTAAGACCAACATAGCATTGTTGTATTACTTGTCATGATCTTTGTATAAGATGCATGATGACCTTATATCGGTCAAAGAAAGACTTATGAGAATACTGCAGTCTAAAGATAGGAAAGCAACTGTAAGACCAACATAGCATTGTTGTATTACTTGTCATGATCTTTGGATGTTACTTAATTAGTACTGTCAATGGTGAAACTCTTGTGTGTCATTAGTTGCTAGAGATGGTTGAGAAGAATGAGCTTAGCAGATCTGTCTTGACACTTCTTGATGAGAACATAGCAAATGCAATTAACAATGATCAGGTATGGAAAAGGGGTTTACCTTCGCAAGTTAATATGCTTACATGATTCTTGAATATTCGAAGGTTGTTTCTCACACCTCTTTACCTCTTTATGATACTTATTGCAGAAAGAAGCTGCGATGTTTATGGAGAGTGTTCGTTCAACTATTCTAAAGTATATGACAAAGTCATAGGAAAAAGAACACTATTTGATGGACGCCTTTTTATTTTGCTGTTCTCCAGTGAGATCTACTTTTTGAAAAAGGTCCAATGAGATCTTTCATTTTAAGGACCAGTGAGATCTGTTTTATCAGTTTTTTTTAAAATAAAAGGTTTTTGTCTTCATTAAATGCTTAAATTTTATGTGTTTAGAGTTGCTTAGCTTTTGGATATATCATTAAAGCATAAATGATCATTGTTTCCAGTTAATTAATCAATACATAGCATATTCTGAAGTAAAATTAGTTTCATCAATATAAACTTAATATCTCCAAATGAGTCATCAATAAGTCAACTTTCATTTGCATTTATTAAGGTAGACATTTTTTTTTTTGAAAAAGAAAAGAATGACTACACATTCCGGTGGTCATCCACTTGTATTAAAACGTGAGAGAATATACATGTGTGTATTGGAGCATTTTAAGGTGCCCCCAAAAGAAAAGATACAAAATCACCTAAAATCTCACTCTCTCGTAAGATTAGATGCATGATATACAATGTAATCGCTATAGCATCTCTCCCCCTCAAAGATTGTGCGGTTTCGTTGTAACCACGTCGCCCATGTGATGACCAAGGATGTCACCTATGGCCGCCGCCAATCGGAAGTGTTCTGTGTGCAACATGTCCGCAATGAATTCCAAAAGGGGTCAAACCGAATGAGCCAACCCCCGTTGGTCGTAGGTGGCTCCATACCTCTATGGCGATGGGGCAGATGAGGAAAATGTGGGCGATGTCCCCCTCTGCCGCTCGCATAATGCACATGTGGTGTCTGCATTTGGCGCCCATCTAACCTTATATACTCAGGTGAGCAATCTGCCCCGCCTCAATAGCTAAGTAAAGATCCTGATTTTGAGTGGCAAGTGTGAGCGTCATATCATCAGACAATCCTCTCGAATGATGTCTGGAGTCATACCTCGGGGTAACAGCGGTCTATAAACCCTTCTAGCCGAGTAGCCGCCTGATAACCATAGCCAACAATCTGTTCCAGATGCATCGAGACGATGGTCGGTGATCCGATCTAAGAGTGTGAGGAGCTTATTATAGAATCACACCTTTGGAATGTTCTTGTCGTTGTTCTTCATTTATTTTCTTTTTCTTTAAAGCTCGTTCTTCTTCATTATGCACATATCACACGCGTCTTCAACAAGTGTGTGCCCATCTCCAAATCTGAGAAAGATAGGAGACAAAAATTTCAGAACATATCAAATATCGCATTCAAAAAAATCATTGGTTCTATTTTATGTTTAATTTCACCTCCAGCTCAAAAGAAATTGTAAAGCTATATTTTTGATGGAATTATATGGCTACAAAATAATGGCAATGACGCTAGATAAAAGAAAACAACAGATTTGTATTTCAACACACAAAATAAGAATAGCTTGAATTTCAAAATTGAGAACAAGTTTTTTTTCCTAAAATCACACATTATTCCGAAAGATGCTTATAAGAAAATTTGCATGGACAAAGACCTGTACAGGATGGAAAAATTTATCAAGTGTCAACTAGAAAGAGAATAGATGATTCTCTGTGGGCTTTCTAGTTGTAGGAATTGGTTGTATAACGGGCATGAAACTTGGTGATGCCAGTTGAAAATAATTTCACGTGGATTTCTAAGTGCTGCATTTTTTTTCCAGCAAGGGACCTATTGTGATAGAATAAGTATCAATAAGTTCTACTATGCGCAGTAGCTCTCGGATTGCTAGTCTGTAAATGCAAGTAATGAAATTTTCGATATAATGGGGTGGATACCATTAGTTCCTGAGCATCAGGAATTGCATTTAAATTCATCAGGGATCAAATTATTGCACTTTCAATTGTCTCAATATCCTGCACAGAAAGTCTTATTTTATCTCAAATATTAATTAATTGGGAATCTATTACATCATTTTTTTAGAGGGCATCTATTACATCTTATTCTGAACATTTTATAGAACAAATTGTGGACTTGGCTAACAGAACAGGATCTCATGACATATTTCATAAAACAATAAGATATTCTATATGGAAACCAGAGCAACAAATTTCTTCAATTAGATAACATTCAATTAAAACACATTGTCCTCATGACTTGGATTAAAGCGTGATTCAAATAATATAAGGAACATTTGCCCCCAAAATGAGCAGCAGCAGACAGATATCATCCCAGTATAAACAAGAAACCAGAAAATAATCTACGACATCAAACTGAAGGAAATTTTGCTGGGTTCAAAGCTCAATGGTGCCAGTTATGTTTTGTTTTGACACATCATATAAAATTTAACGTCAAGGATATCATTTCAAATGTGTAGTCTGGTGACTAGTTATTATTATCCTAGGAAGATTAACCACCTCAATCCAGAGGATTAGTCAAGCATTAATCTGACCTAATAAAGATTCTGCAAGTCAAAGTTGTTATCAAGGTTGGAATAGTCATCATGAAACTCATCAATTTATCAAGAAAGTATTAGAGATTGGAGAAGAATATTAGTTCTTTTACATAGCATTATCAAAAAGAGAACTAAAACACGTGAGACTAAGAATCAGGTGCACCTTTTAGGAATAGGATTCTGATTCCAGTCCTCTTTCTCTCATCAGCCTTCTTATCTTGTCCACCTCCTCCAACATTCCTGCTTTCCGGTATGTCTTCATAAGAAGCTCAAAGTTTAGCTCATTGTCAGGCTCCAGATCAAACAATCGTTCTGCTGCAGCCTTTGCAATCCTGGTGTTGCCATGCAGTGAACAAGAGTATAGCAGAGCACCCCATACAGTCTGCCCGCCATCAAATGGCATATGCTTTGACACGAGTTCATATGCTTCATCAACCAAGCCTGCTCTCCCAAGCAAGTTCACCATGCAACCATAGTGCTCCATCGCCGGTTCTATCCCGTACTTCTTCTCCATGACAGAGAACAACCTTCGCCCCTCATCGAGAAGTCCCATGTTCGCACATGCAGACAGCAATGATACAAAGGTAACTTTGTCTGGTTTAATCATTGCATGCTCCATCTTTCTAAACATCGGGAGCACTTGCCGGGAATTGCAATGTGCGGCAATTATGGTGTTCCATGAGATCAAATCCTTTTTGGGCATGCACTCGAAGATAGCTCGTGCCTGTTGAAGTCTGTTGTGCTCGGCATACATTGCAATCAGAGAATTTGCCACTGATAGTTCCCAGATGAGACCGTGACGAAGAACCCAGCCATGAACTTCAGACCCAAGCTTCATATAACTAGGAGCAGAGGCAAGCCCTGAAAGCATTGCTGATATTGTAATCGAGTCTGGTTCTGACCCGGATTGTAACATTCCTCTAGCAACACCCAAAGCATCCTGCAAGAGCCAGTGTCTCAGGAAACCTGTAATCATCGAGTTCCATGTAACCGTGTCTCGCTCCGGCATTTTGTCAAAGATGCTCCAGGCTTTCTGAATGTCGCCGCACTTGGAGTACATGTCAATCAGAGCGTTATGCACAAACATATGATAGGCGAAGCCTGATCGCACAATGTGACGATGGACCTCCTCGCCATAGCAGACAGACCCAATTCCGGCGCATGCCTTCAGCACCCGTGGGTAAGTGTACTCATCAGGCTCGACTCCCTCTTCCTCCATCTGGAAGTACAAGGCCATGGCGTCTTCGTACATCCCGAGGTCGGCGTACCCAGAAATCAGCGAATTCCAACCGAAGGGATAAGCCTTATTCTTCTGCGTCATCCGGTCGAACACATCGTGGGCCTCTTCCACGCGGCCGCAGGAGGCGTAGAGGCGCACGAGCTTGGAAGAAAGCGCGGCGCTGCGGCGCAAGAGCGCCGGAGGGATGAGGCGGCGGACGCGCTCGCCGTGATGGAGGGAGCGCAAGCGGGAGCACGACTCGAGGAGGGAGGCTAGGAGCGAGGGGTCGTCGGCGACGGAGACGCCGCGGGCGACGGCGGACTCGAGGTCGGCGACGACGCGCTCGAGGGCTTGGTCTTTGGTGAGGGCGGCCGGAGCTTGCGGCGGGTTCGAAGGTGGTGGTTTTTGTGGCGGGAAGTTGGTCGGGTTTGCTGTTCCTTCTTCTTGTTCTTGTTCTTGTTCTGGTGTTCTGAGTAGAAGTGAGGGATTTGGAGGACGAGAGAACGGTGGCAGTTGTTGGGCAGAGGGATTGAAGTGTGTTCATGATAAGATATTAACGAACAATGCAAAGAAGAAATCTCTGCCTTTGCCGTAGGTTTCTGCAGCAGACATGGTCAAGTAAGAGCACCTATTAGAATGAAAATAATAATAAACATGTCTTCTTGCACTGTTGCACATTATTGTAATTCTTAACTTTTATATATTTTTTTAGGATATATACATTACTGTAATTCTTAATAATTTTTTCTATCCTTCGAACGTGAGTTCCAAAATCATCAAAATCCTATTTTTCACTAACTACAGTAGTTCATTTTTATTATTTTATTTGGCTGAACTAGAATGTATTTTATTTGAGAGGTATATTTGTGTATAAAATATTCATTAGGTATTTTGTAACGTCCTCAATCATATTCAAAAAATTATTCGTTTTGAGCACATGGTCCGCACGAATTTAAAACCCGTCTTGAATGATGAAAAGGGTAATCACTTATAAGTCTATAATCACCTTCGTGTTTTGTTCACGTAAGACTAAATTCTTTACCTTGACTTGGATCCTTATATATTCTTTAATTTTAAAATATCTTAATAGAAATATTACATTGATATCTTAACATTAGAAATTATTGTTATAATTTTATATTTACCATAAAAAAATATATATGTACGTATAATAAGTTACACAATTTTATTTGAAATGATGAGTCTGCGAGAAATTTATTTTGTCATAAAACTTCATTAAACACTAAAGCTTTAAAAATGTGAAAAAACAAGGGGGAGGGCAGCTGTGCAAAAAGTTAGGGGGAGAGCGCGGGCAAGTGGAGGGTGCCACCGGTCCTCCGACATCTAGCGGAGATTGGTGGCCGCACTGCCACGCTCCCATTGTACAGCATCGAGCACAAGGAGAGGAGCTGCTCATCCTCCAGCGCAAGTGGACGGCAGCAGTCCCTTCTTTCATTGTGAACATATAGAAACTTCAATTTCGCATCAAATACAAAAGGAAAAAAAAACTTCAATCAATTGGAAATTAAATTGTGAGATATAACATCTACAAACTAAATTCAATCCACCCTCGATGAAAATTTCAGTACTGTGAGAATCAAGATGTTCAACATGCGTTACAATCATTAAACTGATTTTTTTTTTCTTACAAGAATGTCATGTTACACTATCCTACAAATGGACATTGCGTTTCCATCTTACAAAAACCTCATGAACTCCACGCTTCCCGGGCCGAGAACTTCATGGACTGCATAACATATGCTGATCAATGACAGAACTTTATCGACCATCTGAACAAATGAATGTGCAGATACAGTATCCAATTAAACACAGACAATCAATACAATACTATAAATCCTTAACTTATATGGATCATCATGGAATTTTCCGACTCATGGTTAACATGTCACCTGGAAATAATAGACATGGCCTTTGACAAGCTTCAAAAAGGCAATGTATCATAAATATGGGATAATGGGAAGACAACTTATGCCTTTAATTTCCGAAAGGGTGCAACATCTATGCTGATTTGTTCAAAAGACGCAACATCAGTAAGAGAACAAAATAAAATAAAGAAAGTCATGCTCTAACACTCCTTAGAAGGTGTCTTCTTCTCTCATTCAATATGATTCCTATGTATAGCTGGGTCTTTTATCAGATTACTACAACTCAACGGACCAATGCATGCCAATAAAATGAATAAAACTATTCTCACAAAAAAAAACTAGATTAAGATGTTTGACTTAGTCACAACAAAGAATTAGCAACAATCATAAGCGCCACCAAATCACAAGTTTGTTCACAAAACCATGGCATGCAAAATCTAAATGACTAGAAAAGTAAAAAAGAGAAACAACTCAGAATAACTAAACCTGCAAGTTTCATGGCTTTAACACGATTAGGAAATCGTCACCTGTTGAGATATCTGAGCTCTGATGACTGATCTTCTTCATTAAGCTTCCTTTCCTCTTTTTCTCTGCAAAACAAGAAAAAATGTCAAGTAACGACATATAAAAGCAAATGATAGTTGAGCTACCTCATTTCAGCATTTCATGAAGTACCTGAAGAATTAGCATATTCTTTTAAACATAGTGTTCATAACACAGAAATAAATCTTTCCTTACCAACAGCACATGAATTTCCTCCCAAAATAACTTGAAAGTAACGGCATTAGGTTTCCTAGTAAAATATAACTCAAATGCCCATCCACTTTGATTAACTCGAGGGCATATTTTTGCACATAGAATCTTCTAAGGAGCATTTTGATTGAGTAGGTGGATACTTTATAATGGTGTGCATGTAAAACTTTTCAATGGTAAGTGAAATGAAAAATCGTAATACCTTAATGAAGAAAACAATCGGCTAACCCTTTCAAAGATTTCATCCACGGATCCCATGGCATTGACCTTCATGTAATTGTATATATTACAATTTGAACCAATCAAGTCAAAAGCGTAAATGTAAACAAGTTCAGAAAGGTCTAAGTACGCTAGTCAACAACAAAGAATCTGCCTTAACATTTCATCAGTACATCAATATTACAAATAAACAACCATCAAATGAGTGATTGGAAATTGAAATTTTCATACGTGGAAAATGGCAAGTTTAAATTTCATGCAACAGTAAAGAATTCACTTGAATCACATTTAGCTGCAGCCCTCAACCTCTCATTACAGCTTTACCTAGTGTGGGTGTAAATAAGACAATAGTTCCCGTAAGGAGGTCCTCAATCTAAATAACATGGTGATATTTAATTGCCTCTGTTGCATAACAACACCTCTATTTCTGTGATGCAAGATTCAATCCATAATTGCCCAAGTAAGCACTTAAAGGGCTTGCAACCCATACAGAATGCTCAAAAATCAAGTAAATTCACAAGCAAATTTTATTTACATTCTCACGTCTATTACTATGAAGAAAACAACAAGCTCTGATCACTTGACCAATGCAATCACAAAACAAAGATGTCGCCCAAACATGTGAAAATAAGTTCCTTGGCGAATAGATTGATGTTCTTGACAACAAAGAATACTCAAAGAATCATAGCAAGAACAAAATGAATAACCTAGTGTCTGTCAGTTACCTTGCAAACTTTCCCTTTTGAAGCATAATAATCAATTACAGGAACATTAAAATTCTCATACACCTTAAGGCGCTTCTTTACTGTGTCGATGTTGTCATCTATTCTCCCCTGAGAAAGCACAATCACTTTTGTAGTCAGATTAACCTCAAAAAATAAATCTGAGTTATGAATTACTCTCTAAAACATTTAGCAACAGAATTACTTAACTGACCTGGTTACGGCTGAGCACCCGTTTCACCATCTCTTCTTCAGGACAAATAAAAGATATCACAAGATCAGGTTCTACTCCAACCTACATTCATATGGCAAAACAAGACAAATGAAAGGATGCAAAAACAAATCAAATAACAATCACATTTAGTAAGTAGTGTCAGTGTGGAACAGGTATTACTTTTTAAAACTCTAAAAAAGTAAAAGATCATAATATAAAATAACTGTGAAGCAGGATTTCTTGTATCCTATAGTTAAAGTCCAAAAAATCAAGATGCAACCTTTCTCATATCTAATACATTGAAGGATAAAATGTCTTTTGCATTATATACTAGTTTAAGCAGATATTAAAAATGCAGTCCACCACAAGCAGAATAAAAAATCGGCTATCTGGACGTGCAACATATCCAACTATTAAAAATATTTCATGAAATAAGAAAAATATAAAAAATGTTACAGTAAACACAAACGTTGCAATTCAGATGTTCAAAAGCATGCATAACTTTGATGAACCTGATGACAAAGGATTGAATAGAAAAAACTCACTATTCTTTCGAAAGCAATACGATTCTCTTCACTCCGAGGAAACCCATCAATTAAAATTTTGTTGTTCTCACTTGATCGGATTGCTTTCTGAATCAAGCTGACTGTTATTTCTGAAGGCACAATCCTTCCATCCTTGATTATGTCACGGATCAAAGATCTAAGGAGTACCACTGATAATTGTTAATCTCTTCCATTCTTGAGTTGAGATGTCAGGTGTAAAACAAAAGGGCAATAAAATTCATAGTTATGTGTACCCTTTTTCACTGCCACATGAAATTTCCTCCCTCAAAAGGTCACCAGCACTAAGATGTTTGAATCCAAAGGCTTCAGCAATTTTCAGGCATTGGGTCCCTTTACCACTGCCAGGACCACCTGAACATATCGGTTTCAGCAAACTAGGAAATTTATGATGCTATGGAAATTAAATAAAAGAACAAGGTCCTTAGTGAAACAGCATAAATAAATGGTTAGGCTTCTTTTGCATTAACTGTTACTGAAAGGATAACTTGAACTAGAGAAAAAAAATATTCTATCTAGCAGTATCAGTATGTTTCTGCAAAATAAGCAATATTCTCATAGAATAGATATTATGAATCTTTTTTTCTTAACTAATCTTTATTGTATCAATGAGTTATTTGTGAAATAAATGTCAGATATTCCATGCTTAAAGATGAAATGGAAAAACCAATGATCGTTAATTAAGTGGCTGGGGATTCCTGTTCATGTGGAATCTTGAGTTTGAACCCCCAATGTTAATCGGAGATCCCACTTTATTTACAGGGCTGCATTAACCCAAACTTGATTGTCCTCTGTAATATGCTTTGTCCCCGTCTATCATATATTTTTATGAGAAAAAAGGATGAAATGGCAATGCTTACATGCATGTAAAATTTGTCAGAAGAAAAATATCTCAAATGGTTATTCATTAAAAAACAAAAAAATTTAGTTGGATTCATAAATTCATGTGATCTTGGACTATTATCTCCAGATAATGAAATAATTGGCACCATGTTTGTATTGTGCCTTTTGAAAATGTGAATTCATGTGATCTTGAACTATTACCTCCAGATAATGAAAGAATCATTCATCGACATTACCTTGTAAATAATCTTGCAAAGAAGGCCAATTGCAGTTGAAACCAAAGGGATCCATATTTAGAATACACTCAGGCAAGGGACATATGTTTTTCATAAGGTTCGCTGATTATACATGCATCATTTTTCTCAAAGGAATACCCCCGTAGCTTTTCCAGTCCTTGATTCATGTGAACCCACAATTTGATCATGAAAAGGGATCACCAGAAGATGAATAAACAAACATTGATAATTGATATGTTATCCACAAGCACAGAGTACACATCAATAAAAGCTTAATTTTGTTGTTCAAAATTTTTGATATATTTAATGCGATGCAAATGGGTGGATTATTTGCATTCTTACATTATGAAATTTACTAGTAAGCCAAAAGAGAGATAGCAGCCATCATATAAATCAGTAAAAGATGTAATTCTTACCCAATACGAAAGCAATGAAAGGCTTTATTCTTTTTGCATCATCTTCTTTGATCTGCCAAATATACGGAGAGCTTATGAGATCCTAAGGAATACTTATGAACCTCTACATTTTGGAGAGAAAATAGAAACGAAAAAGAAGTTAAAAGCTATACCAATTCTTGGACAGCAGTGGCGAAGAACGCGGGTGAATTCGTGCTATTCAGTAACTGCAGTGAAGATGACCCCAATGAGCCATCAAAGCAAGAAAAAAACTGATAAAAAGAAATCGATTGATGCTCTAATCAACGAACTACCAGAGATCAAGAAGAACACGCAACGCCATATTGCACAAGAGCAACAAGCGATCGGTACACAACTCTGGATAGAAAGAACTGAATTTATTAACTGTCAAATAAATCGAGGAACTATTGGAGGTGAAATCGCTCCTTAAAATCTCGTCATCTCAATGCTCCAAGCAATTCATCCAAGGCACAACTTTCAGATATGATAAAAATTAACAAATAATAATTCCATCGAGACCTACGAAAACATTGAACCAGAAATTTTAACCTACAACAGCAAGCAGGATTTCATATCCAAACTGAAGCTATCTAAAAAAGTGTAACTTTTTTGGAAACTTATTTCAATCTCCATCTGGACACAACCCCGATGTGATGAACACCCAATATGAATATATTGCTTGATTTCCTGATTCATTCTTTCGTCAAGATAAAAAGCAGAACAGATAGGCGAACAAACGAGTTCATCCAAATGGCGGTGTGACTGACCCCGTGGCGGCGGCACTGGCGATGCTCGCTATTTTGATCGAACAATTTGGACAAAGTAGTAGTAGTAGCGGCAGCAGCAGCAGCAGCAGAGGAGGAGGAAGAGGAGGGGGAAGAGGAGAGCAATGGGGAAAGAGCCGTCGCCGCTCTGCGCCGCCACATCGCTTCCTTCTTCTTGGTTGGTTTCTGCGCTCGATAGCTCGTTCTGTGACCTCCGCTGCAGCTTTCCCCTCTCCTCTCTCACTTCCTCCCTCCTCCCTCGCGCTTCCCTCCTCGTCGCCCTCGCTCTATTTTGGTGTGAGCAAACTGCTCGACGAAGCACACGTGTGTGAACAAAAGTTAGATTAGAGAACGGGTTAAATGCTGAGAGCTCTCCGAGTAAAGTAATGTGGATTATTATAAAGTAAAAGAAAAACAAATTTGAAGCAAAAAAAAAGGAAAATAGAAACAAGTAACTTCACAACAAAAAGATAATCTACACTAAAATAAAAGCTAGAATAAAATTGTATTTTAATGTGGATTATTATAAAGTAAAAGAAAAACGAATTTGAAGAAAAAAAAGGAAAATAGAAACAAATAACTTCACAACAAAAAGATAATCTACACTAAAATAAAAGCTAGAATAAAATTGTATTTTAATGTGGATTATTATAAAGTAAAAGAAAAACAAATTTGAAGCAAAAAAAAGGAAAATAGAAACAAATAACTTCACAACAAAAAGATAATCTTATTTTATTAAACATCCATATAAGTGATATGAGCAAAATTAACATTTTAAAAAATATTCTATTACTTTTTTTTGAAATTTAATGGAATATACTATTCCTTTTTAATTGAATAAATAATCATCTTTATTTAAGATTATTCTATTCACTAATCAAGTAAACCCTAAAAGTTCTAAAAGTCATGCAATCTTCACTATCTACCAAAAGTGATATAACTATCATCGAGTTGAACTTTGAAATAATATCAAATTACATAGTTCAGTAAAACGTATATGCAATATTTTTTAGTCATATTAAATACAGATATATTACTACGGGCACTAATGAATTTGTAAGAAAAATAAACTTCTATAATTTATTGAGGTTAATGAAATGCATAATAATTTATTATGTACCTAGTGCGATAATTTAAAAATTAATAATTAAATTTTATTTAATTAAAATTACTTTCTTATTTTAGATTGGATAAAATTTAATCTTTAATTTTTAAATTAATTATCCATATTATATATTCTACGGGTACATAACAAATTGGTATGCACCATTGCACCCTCATTTTTTTTCTAATTTATAAGGTATACTCCTCATCCTCTTAATTTAAATACTGCATTATTTAATTAAACATTCAAAATAATAATATTTTTTGTGCAAAAAAATGAAAGATCGTACATGATACGATCATGGATTCAATAGGCGTATATCCATTATCCATATAAAGCAACATTTTCACATAAAATAGGAATATATCCTATGTTAATTTAAAATATGAAACAAGGTAAGCTTACCTTATCCATAAATTTTTAAAATGTTGAAAAAAAAATTCAGATTACTCAAACATATCCTATTTCTCGTAAATATATTGCGTGCATCAATTTATTTCGCATTTTATCTTTTACTATATTAGACAAAAAAAATACTTATTGTTTATTCTATTATTGTCCTAGAAAATCCAAGGTTAATTAACTTTTTAATTATTTTCAAAATGATTTTTCACAGGAAAAAAATTATAAGTAAGAAAACAATAATTACTTTAAAAGAGTCATAACATAAGTCCATTAAGAAAGTTTAAATTTATTATTTTTAGAATTTATATTTTCATAGGAAAAGTAAAAAATAATTATGATTTAAAAAAATTATATCTCAAATCAATTAAGAAAATTTAAAACCCCTGTCTTATCATTTTATGGAATATTTGCCGGTGAATAAAATAAAATAAAAAATAATAATTATTTTAAAAAAAGAGTTACAACTCAAGTGAATTAAGAATTTTAAATTTAAATATTGCTGAATTATTTTCGATCGGAAAAAATATAGCTATAAAGCCTAGTAATTAGTTACTCTTTAAAAAAATAAGAAAATAAGAATTATATATAAAGAGTCCTAATTCAACTAAATTAGGAAAAAATATTATATCTTTAAATTAGTTATTCATTGGAACAAGACTAAAAAGGTAACAAAAATAATCATTTTAAAAAGTTCCTAAATCAAGTAAATTAAGAGAAAAAATAAAATTCTAATTTAATATAATTATAGGAGTTATTTTTTTAGAAACCTCAAAAAATAAGAAAAAATATAATTAAAAAAACCTAATATAATGAAACTAAAAATAATCAATGATTATAGTTAAAGATCAAAAGTAAAAAGGTAAATATTATAACTATATGCAACTCAAACTCTACAATATCATTACCAAAAGATAAATTTAATTACATTAAATGTTTTAGATTATTATTAATATTATTAATTCAAGAGATAATATAAATAAAATAGCACCAAGTGCCCTCATTCTCATGGTGCCACCTCTCATATAAAATAAACTAATAACTATAATTTAATATAACTAAATATTAAACATATATAAAATGAATATGAAAAAAACTAATAACTACCATTTAACATAATTTCTATAAAAGGAATATGAATAAAGTTATATCGCTTGTCATTTTTTAAAATAATTATTTTGAAGAAGTACAATAAATAAATAAAAAAAGAATTATTTCAAAGAATCCTAAGTCAAATAAATTAAGAAAACTTAACACATAAAACTAATAAAAAAAGTTTAATTATCTGTTAGATATTTTTAGAAAAAAGATAGTTGTTATAGTTTTCATAATTAACATAAAGATACGTAATAATCATTTCCAAAGAGGCCATGATTATTTGTAAGAAGTACATTAAATATAGGGAAAAAATATAAGAAGTATTTTAAAATAATCCTAAATCAAGTGACTTATGACACAAAAATATATGAAAAATGATTTTGTTATCTATTAAATATTTTTGAATTTGATTTCTTATAATTTTTTGAGTTTCCTTAAATAAAATGAAAAATAATCATAGAATTAAGTATATATACTTATGTTATGTTTTGAATTAATTAATAACATTTGAGTTACAATCATCATCATCATATTATCCTCTCATTATCAAGTATTTTAATTTTTAACAAAGAGTATATTCGAAATAAAACAAAAAATGAACACTATTTTTTCTTGTAAACTAACATTTACCTTATAACCGATATTTTATAATTATTTTAAACTTCATGTTTCATAAATCTCCTTTACTCTATTTCTAACTGCTATGATAAATAACTATTTAATTATTATTATACAATAATGTTTTTGTTAATGTTCATGTCAATACACTAGTTAATAGATTAGTAATTTAAAAAAAATTGATAAATTTTACTTTTTTTATCCTATTAGATATTTTTTATCTTACTAAATATCATCTATACGAATATTAAGCCAGAACAAACTTCTTAGATTTAAAAATTAAGCAAGTTTTTTGTGACAGCGGCTCTTATCCACTCCTGACATTGACTTGAACTTTAGTGGGGAGGAAAACAAGTAATGAAATACGTCCATCATTGAGGAAAATGTAAGATCTATTGGTTTTCAACCAGAAAATTAGCTTCCAACTAAAATTTTCTTCTTGGGCATTGTTTGGCAAGGTAATAAAAAGTTCCCACTACTTTTTTTTTCTTTCTCTTCTGAGAAAAAAATACTTGATTTCCAAATGTTTGAGAGTAAAAAGTTTTAAAACACTTGGGTGCCAAACATACCCTTAGTCCTTCTAATTTATATTTTCTTTCCCGTACTAAAGACCTTTCTAATGAATTAAAGAAACTTGAGCAAGAAACTTTTAAGAGAATTGGTAACCGTAGGAGGTTACCTTCTTCAAGATTCTCAAAGAGATGAATGCATAACGGACGTCCAATCTGGACGTCCAATCTTCAAGATTCTTCTAAAACACTGTCACTGGTGCGGCTAATTCTGATTATTGGGTTTCAAAAATGAAATCAGATTTATCACTATAAGATATTTAGATATTTGTATTACCCAGCTCCAAGTAAATTAAAAAGACCGATACTTATTTAAAAATTATATTAGCGTGTAAACGTAAATTATGATTACACTGTTTTGGGCACAATTTAGATATTATTGATTCAAAAATTAAAAGCACGTGCATGCACAATGTATTTATGTACGCACTGTCACACACTAAAATTTTTGTTTGCGCGCGACCTTAGAAATCTTCACCAAAAAATCCTAAGTAATCCTTTCTTCTCTCAATGTTTTGACCAACATTTTGTTAAAATGGATCCTTTTGATGGTACCCGAGTTTCAATCCCGAAACTTAAGAAAATAGGTTAGAACTATGTCAAATGAGAATGTAACATGACAAGACCGAATTCCTGCAATTTCCTATCCAAACATCAATTTTATCTGCTAGCCAATCCTTCCTCCAAAGCCTTCAATGTGCAGAAATATTTATAGAGACCTTAGATAATTAGTGTAACTATCTTTTGTACAAATAACATTTCCCTTAAGTTTGAAATATGTTAATTGTCCAAACAACTTTCAAAAGTCAAGCTAAATCAATTGTTAACTATTATGTTAGACTTCTGCATGTCCAGAATCGGATCAATCAAGACATCTATGATTTCATGGGCGCGCCATCAAAATAGAGGGATGCGTCCATGCGCAGTTAGCGACTTCGTTAATTTCGATTGTCCCAGTGACTTACCGACGCATGACATCACTTTGGGGTTCTATAAATCAATTTGCCTAATCACCCCCTCTCAAAGGTCATTTTGGATCTTTAAGTTCCATATTTATGACTTCCTTAATCATTTTCTATATTCTCCGTTCAATTTGGCTCATCTTTTAAATATTAGGATTAAGACAGAAATATAACAGTCTATTATTGTCCTTATACAAACATTAGAAACCGACGCAGCTCTATTATGGCAGCAAATAGTACAGTCCAATAACGAAATGAAATAGGCCTAACTCCCAAGTCCAAAATATTTTACATTCAACCCCTTGTCGTCTCATATCATGAGAACCAAAAGAATTTTAGGGTGTTAGTAAAGAACAAAAAGGAAAAGACTAATTCTAATATTTATCTTTATACAAAAACTACAGTTTGTTCAGGCTCAAGTTGGACTTGGAGTTGAACACTGGCGTCCAAAAACAGCCATGTTGCATTGACTCGGCCAGCCCTAGCCAAGTTCTTACATAGAGAGCTGAACACATTATGTCACCAATGAGAAGTCAAAGCATACAGCATCTGTACAAGATTAGCAGTCAGTTCAGTCTAAAATGGACGCAGAATTAGGCGTTTCTGATGCCTGGAAAGCCTCTGCAATTCTGAGGGCCATGAATGATTTATAGGCCGCCAGTTCAGCATGTTTCATGAGCATCTGAGCTCTATTACGCAACTGTATGGCTGCCTCCATAGCTCTATTTGCAGCACTCTCTGCATCTTGGATCCGCTGAAAAACTTTATGATTCTCTCCAGTGTCATCAGGAGCAGCTACACGCATAACTGAACAAACAAGATGAGCAAACTTTTTAGAATTTACTGTAAGCATTTTTTTGAAGGGAATGTAAAAATTTGAAACTACCAGCTTAACCAATAAAATACTTAAAATAACTTTCACATTCAAACACAGTGAGCAAACTTTTTATACCTTTAGTTTTCAACGAGTGGTCATACAACTATTTTGAAGGGGATGTCAAATTATTAAACTTACTTAACAAGTAAAAGAACTAAAATGACTTTCATATTCAAACACAATGGCAATGCAACAAAAGATAATAAAACAAGAGCAATGGAAAACTAACCTTCTGCTGATTCATGCTTCGGCCTAGAAGATTCAGTTTGTTGTTTCTTAGAAGACCTCGTTTTTCGAAGATGAGGCTTGTGAGCTGGCGACTTTCGAGATGATGGACCCTGAAACTATTAAAAACCACAACCACCAAAATACTGTCACAATGTGATCAACAATGAAGCAGCAAACATCAATGGGATAAAAGCAAAAGTAGCTGCATGAAAGCACACTAGCTGTTCCTTGAACTTAGGATATTTTCTGTAGAAGTTAGGAAGTGAAAAAAATTGGTGCAATCAAGTATGCAAAAAGAATTAAATTCGCCAATGATCAACAGCCTCAAAAGTTTAGAGACAATAAATATTACAATATGAGAATATACATCAATTACAAAATTGAAAAACACGTTTACCTGAAAGACCCTCATCAATGACCCATGTCTTTTGGATCTCTTTTTTATCCAGTAGTTATAAATGGAAGACAATGCATCAGCTTTTTCAAAATTCTGATAAAGTTCCAAAACCTGCTCTCTATCAAATATGTCATTCAAATTACTGTAAGCATCTTTTTCAAATGTGCATATTATCTTCTCAAAGTCCTCCTCAGTGATAAAAGGAGAAGCACCACTAGAAATCTCAGAAATAGAATTAAACTTCTTGAGCCAATCCTCATCAGCTGAGTCCATATCATACAAAAGAACTTCATTTTCAAGAGCTCTCTGAACTTCATCACTTGTCATTCTGATGTACTTATCAGGACGCACAAAAGAAGCCATATTACAGTCCTCATATCCAGAGACCTCGTGAACCCCTGGTACAGGAATTGCATGCGATGGTACTTCAGGAACAGTATGTTTGCGGCATTCTAAATGCAACTCCTTAAAGACATACCAATCCCATCGTTCAGGAAATTCGAGCTTCCACCCTTCCTCTCCTTGCCACATATAGGCATGAGTGAACCGATTAACAACACAAGGCTTCATATCCTGGGGTTTGAGGAGGTACCTCAATGTGCTGTGAGACTTCACAACTATGCGCCAGTCGTTTGAAGTTGATACATCCAAAGTAACCTCAACACCTTCCTCCCTCCAACACCTGTCTGCTACAGTAACCAAGACATTTGCTTTGCAACAGGCTGATAGGATATTCTGTTTAACCTCAGCCAAAGCAGATCTAAATTCTTTTTCCTTAATAGGATCGACAAGACACTTATTATCAGGCTTCATATCCCGTCTTCCAAATGCAGTAGATACACCATTTTCATCCTTATAATTGACATAATCATCAGAGACCTCAGGCGCTTCCAAATAGAGAGGCTCAATTGAGAGGTCTGGCAAAATAGTCATTTTAGATTCTGACAAAATTCCAGAATTACCACCAGAGGATAATTGTTTTACTGCATCAACTTGAGAAGATAATGATGAATTCCAATTTCTGGTATGCCGCCTTGAAGATCTTCTCTTCCTCTGCAATTTCTGAAGCCTGGAACCACTGAAAAGAATACCATCTTGTACAACTGACTCAAGAGCTAGAATCACATCCAATGGCCGTTTCTTATTCACAGGAGATGAAGAAACTGCATTTTTCTCAATGGAAACTTGAAACCCATTTTTGTGGAACTTAACTTCCGCATGAAGGCTAAAAGCCAAGCATGTTAAGTAACTCACAAGGCTACATGGAAGATATAGTGAACCAAGAAGCATACAGGTGTGCAGCCACTTGAAGTACGAAGGAAGAGCTAAAAAATCAAGAAATAACAAAGGAACAGACTTTGTAGCACCATATATCTTGCAGAGCCCACAAGGAGGCTGGAAATTCCTGGACAAAACAAACTGAAACCAGCAAAGATCATTAATAAATTCCTTCTGAAAGAGAACGAAATTACGGTATTAGAGATGAACACAAGTCAAATTTCAAGGATGCCAAGAATTCACACGAAATTGAACCTTTCAATGAAGGAAACTTACATCGTTCTGCCACCTAAGTGGCAATAAGTGGACTCCATGTTCACGGGAGACGTTTGCTGATAACCCTGTGAGAAGGTGGGCGGTTAAGTCCCAGAGAGTGAATCTTGTCTTGTTCATCCAACTACGTGCAAAGCTCAGAATGTATGACAATGACTGTGAACTATTACTCTGCCATGAGACTACAAGCACAATGAGCACCATTCTGCCGGACAAACCAGTCAAAAGATCATCTTCTGAAATCCCAATAAGTTTTGCTAAATTCCTACTGGAGTCTGAAATCATAAGCCCTCGCTCATATCTTCTCTTTCCCTCGGACAATTTACACTCCGACTGCAAAGGTGAAACCTTTAACTTCTTTCCATTCCTTGTATATGTTTTCTCACACATACGACTTGAGAACAAAACCGACTCTGCATCCAAGCCATCTGAGCATTCTCTCCTCGGCCGCTTACGGAAATAAACGAGGCCAAACCTCTTATTAACCGTAGAGTCCTTTCCATCGTCGGACTCGGCAGAGTCCTCCACCAGTGGAGCAACCCGAGCGGCATCAGCCTCCGGCGTAGAAGGCTCATTCCACCTACTCGGCGCACCATCGCCAAGATCCACCTGTTCGTCACTGTTCCCCTCCCAAAACTTCACATCGTCCGCCCCGCTCCCGCCAAAAACACGTGCCCATTCGTCCTCGCCACTCACCGGCTTTCCCTGTGGCTCTGAGGCCTTCCGCCTCTTCCCAGACCGGAGCGCCTTAGCCCGCGACGTCTTCCGACCGCAACTGCTGTCCCCCACGCCAGCGTTGGCCACGGCTTTAGAAACCGACACCCTTGTCTGCCTGCGGGATCTCAAAGCTGGCATGGACGCCGGTGACGGGGATCGAAGGGGAAACAACCTGGAACCAAACTTTTCCGCCGCCGCTCTTCCGATTGCCGGGGCCGAGCTGAGCTTTCGAACGACCTTGGAGTTCTCAGATCTCGCGTGCCTTCTCATCATCCTCGTGTCCGCGGCCCGAATTCCTCACCATCTCTAGCAAGAGCGCCCGTCAACTCCCATCGCCGCCGGCGACACGATCCCCACCGTCCCGGTTCCTCTGCGTTTATAGAAGTCCAGATCGAGATCGAGATCGAGATCGAGAACGAGCTCTCAGTGATGAAAAAAAAAAAGAGAAGGCGGCAGATTGAAATGAAACGGATTAGGGTTTTTGGGCTCTTTTTTAAGGAGTCGGTTGTTGGGGTGTGGTTTTGAATGATGACGAAAGCAAACCCTTCGACCGTGAGATCCAAATCAAACGGTCGATATCGCTAGGTGATCCTTGGAGTCGTGGTTCTATCCGTCCCATTGGGAGTTTTCGAGTGGGGATTTTAAAACGGGCGGGGTGATGCTTCCGGGACGCTTCGGTCTGGCGAACCGTCGGACCACTTTAAAGATGTTGATCGGACGGTGAGTGATCGACGATCGTGCCTTGGGATGCGCTTCAGTTTTCTGCGTAAGCGGTTAAGGCGCCACGTGGTGAATATGGTCCGACACCGAACAGCAATATTTGACGTTTGAAAGCCATCCACGTGTAATAACGGGAAGGACCCCACTTCGTAATCTGTGGAGTGGACATGGAGCGATGCCGTGTGTACGCCTTCGTTCAGCAGAGCATGGAACTCGAAAAGGGCGCCCGTTGTTTAGCGAATCTTGTGGGCCCACGAAGAAATGTACCGGTACAAAGTCGTGCGCATCGGATCCGACAGATGCGAATTTTGGCCATATGAGTGCCCCCAATTTTGGCGCCAAATCGATATTTTTGGCGCTAAATTTTGCGGGTTTCATTCGAGATCCAAAACATGCCATTCGATTTATATCGAAAAAAAATCATAATATCGATAAATAATAATCTAAAGTTATATTTAATATTAATAATGGATTAAAAAATAAATATTTTAAGGTGAATAATAATAATTTATTATCATATAATAATTAACCGTTAACAATTAGTATTTCAAGATTTAACAAGGTAATGATAAGTATGTTTTTTTTATGAATATAATGATTAAATTAACTGATAACTAGAAAATAAGATAAATAATTTCAATGGGTTAATGTGATAAATTATTTAATATTATGTACTCTTTAAATTTTTTTATTGTAATATATGATTTGTGATAAATTTTTTTAACTATATTAGATATGCATAAATACAAAAATCTGAACAAAAAACTTACATGTAACGTTGTGTAGGTACGTTAAATGTATAATTCAAATATGTGAGTCTAATAAAAGAGGAGAATAAGCTGGGAATAAAAGTTTATTTTTTTTCTTTTGCTGAATTTTAATAAAAAAACTTGTCAACTACTAATTAATAATATTTAAGATAAGTTACTAATGTCTGCTGTGAAAGGAAGAGGGCTACGGCCTGGACTATTTCGGCCCTCCTAAACAAAATCTTTATTATTATTATTATTATTATTATTATTATTATTATTATTATTATTATTATTATTATTATTATTATTATTATTATTATTTATAAAGTTAATAAAAATTTAAATTTCTAAACTCTAATTTAAATTCTCAAACACAACTTAAATCTTTGTGTTAAAGCTATAATTAAATAAACTCTAGAGTTCAATCACTATAATGAATATCTAATTCAAACATTTAAACTATTAAAAAATGTTATAAAACATTTGAAAAATGTTTCCGCCTACAGTGAGACACAAACGAAACTTTATATTTACACATTTATTTTAAACATTCCACATTATTTTTTTTACACCAAATAATCAAATCTATGGATCTTCACTCTACATCCTACAAAAAATGAATATAATAGTGAAGTAAAATAGATAGTAATTATGCATAATTTATCTAATCTCATAATTGACAATATATTTTACACATAAAAAAATGTGCAATTTGTCCAAGCTATTGATATATAGTTTAATTCAATTCAAGGTATCAATAATAATAGCTTAAATCTGATTACGGCGACTTTAATATTTAATTCTTTGACGGGGTTCTTCATTAGTAAGAAGGATACTAGTAATATTCTACCGAAAAAAATGGTCATAAAAATACAACAAAAAAATATTTATCATTTGGCCTTATTAGAGTAATATTTTTTATAATTTTTTAGCATAACCATGTTTAAATAATAATTACAAATTATATAAGAAATAAAAAAGTAAAAGGTACATAATGATTGCCAAATTATGCATTTATGATATGGAATATGAATGAAAATAAGCGAGTAATACATTTTGATTGTTTTCAACCATTAGAATAATAAGGCGAGTTAATTTAATAAGGTTAACATGTTTAAATAAAAACAGAACAGATTGAGCTTCCAAATCTTGTGAGTTCAAAATTTTTCTTATTACAAGAAATTATATTCTGAAATGAGATGATCCAATTTTATTAAGATCATAGAAGAAAATCGTAGCATTTTCTTTGGTTTGTGGATTTAACAAGTATGAGTTTGCTTCTTATAGCTAGATTTTTTCCCTCTTTTTTGTTCTTTATTCTTTTTAAATTACGCCTAGAAAACATATTTTTTTATCGAAAAAAGATGTTCTCATTTCAATCAAGCATAGATGTTAACAATACCTAGCTGCATAATATTAACATAAGAAAAAAAATATTTATTTAAGTAGATAACACAATATTACTTATTTTATTAATTTATAAAATATTAAACACGTGATAAATATTATTTTTTTAAAATATCTTATATTTATCATAAATTTAATATTTTATTTCCTTAAACACTTGACATGATGTTAAAATCTTACCACACGTCTTATTCATAGCTGAAGAATTATTATGGGCCGTAATTTCTTGGGCCTCTGGCAACATGATCAACTATTCCACGTTTTTAATAGTTTTTAATCGCGAATGATTCACGATTCCACCTTAAGTCGTGCTAATGGGTATAATTAATTGGTGTAATTACCAGGAGTTGCTTGTTTTTAAGTTGATAAAGAAAGTTTAAAGGATCAACTTCAACTAATTTAAGCTATCAAATTAGAAGTCTTTTATTTAATACCAAGAAAAAATAATGGATGTAATTTTCAAGATGGAAGTCAATAAAGGTTTGTGGCTGCTTTCAGAAAGAAATCCATAGAATAAAACAGATAAATAATAGAAAATAAGACTAATGCACCTACCGAAACAAAAAACAAAAGAAGACCGAAGTCTGAAGTGGGAAATCATATTTTAAAAAGACCAAAAGCGTAGACATGTTAAATTCTAATAAAATAATGCACCGCAATGTGCAACCACCACCAACCACATACAAGGCATACATTGCCTATTTTTTCTTATTATTAATATGTTAGTAACAGAACTCTTAATGTTGGTACGTGACTACGTGTCGCCTGAAGACAACAATAAAGAAAAAAAAATTATGACGATAAATATTGCGTTTGGCAACGTTATCGACAAATTTCGATCGATCCATTTGGATAGAAAAACAATAATTCTACTTTTAGGTCTTGTGGCATTAGAAGATATTAGGTAGAAGATGAGCAGATGGAATAAGCTAAATTATGTTTAGATCAAAAAATTATAGGAGTTATAAGAGGTTTGAAGGGATAACTCATAACTTTAAACCCTAAAATTTTTATTCCACCAAATTGATAAAATTAGAATAAATAAAATATTTTAAGTAAAACTATCTTTTTAATAACTTTCTAATTATAACATAACTTATTAAAATAATATTCTTCCTTATATTATTTTAATTTATGATAGAGAAATATTTGAATTGAGTTCATTTATTTGTTTATCTTTTCTCTATCTTATTTTATAATTATTTAATAATTATATTTTTTAAATTTTCATTCATTCATATTTATTTTTTTTTCGAGCTAATTTTTTGTCATAAGATTTTAAATCTATTAAATGTAATCATAATTTACTTTTCAAATTAATTATCTTTTGTTCAATTTGAGATAAATAATTATTTTTATGATCATTTTTATTTTAGCATCTTAAAATATTATCATTTGAATAATATTTTTATGGTGGAATGATAATATTATTTTTTTTTACTCTTTTTATATTTATATCTCATCTTTGATCTTTGTTATCTTCATTTTTAAGAGAATAAATAGATAAAAATACTGTGAAAGAGAAATAAAATACATTAAGAGACAAAAATTTTAATAAAGATAAGAGAAAAATATACGAAGAGATACAAATAATGATAAATATATAAATATTATAATAAATTAAATAAATATATAATAATATTATATTTATTAATTGTCATAAATAATAATATATAATAAATGATATACAATGAATTATTTAAATATGACATAATTTAGTTTACCCCATCCACCATTATAAAATTTTATTTAAACATAAGTTTAATAATAATCCACCACACTCCACTAACCCATGTTATATTCCACCATCTCATTCCACCTCTCCATTAGCTAGTTCTCAAACAAAGCCTTAACGTTCATCTTCGAGTATACAATAATAGTCTGAATGAGAGTAGAGTTTGAGAAAGTACGTGTATTTGTCAGATATCAAATTCAAAAATATTAATTTTTAAGATATAAAACCTTTTATGATGAAAAAAAGAAATTAAATCCAATATATATAATATATAATTTAGGTAATCATTTAATAATATTTTCTTAAAATAT
This sequence comes from Pontederia paniculata, assembly GCA_001647135.1. Taxonomy (NCBI): domain Eukaryota; kingdom Viridiplantae; phylum Streptophyta; class Magnoliopsida; order Commelinales; family Pontederiaceae; genus Pontederia; species Pontederia paniculata. The sequence continues at coordinate 10,299 of LTAE01002885.1, read as the reverse complement.
AATATAACTATTAATATTTTTTACAATATAAAATGCACCTACTTATTTTCCATTACCTATTTAATAAAAATTAGATGTAATAACTAATAATTTTTTTATCATTCTAATTATATGTGTTATATGAGACGAATATTAGATTAATCAAATTTAATGATGAATTAAAATTTTAATTTATAATTAATGCGTATAATTATTAGTTAAAATTTATATTTTTTTTGAATACTGAGGTGATAAGTGAATCAATTGACGAAAGAGATGAGTAAAACATATTAATTGTGATGTACTAGAATTATGAAAAAAAAATAAAAACTTCCGTTAGACATTCAAATAATAAGGAAGAAAACAAATGAATTTTAAAAAAAAAATTCAGAAAAAAGGCTGCCGACAAACTTTCAAAAACCAAAATCTACAAGCGTAAAAAACAAAGCTAGCCAGGGGTGCTAAATCTAGACGTTAGATTTAGAAAAAAAAATAGAAATAGATGTTATAGATGGAGTTCCAGCTCATGGCAGCGGATCCACAATTTTTGTGCATGGATGTGTGGTCATAAGGCAGCAGTTGGTGGTCTCAGCTTTCTTCTTTTGGTAAAAAAGGATCTCTCAAACCCCCATTCACCCTTCCCGTTCCAGCTTTCCACCCCCCCTCTTTACTTCCCTGCTGCTGGTCAACGCCTGGCCGCGTGCCCTTCTGCGAGTTCAATCCAATCTCCCCCCTGCAATTTGATCTTTTTGCCCCACATCGATTGATCCTGGTAACGATCTGCTGCAATCGATTGTTCATTGTTAGGGTTTGCTCTGTTTACTGTTTAATCTGCATAGGATTTGTCTTAGTGAGCTTATAATTTCTCTGTCTTTTTGCTTAATCTTTGGATCTATCTTTGTCGCCATTGGTGTTGCAAATCCGATCCTCCCAAAGTTCGAGATTTTTCGCGTGGCCCTGTTTTGCTCTTTATCTGTTTGTCGTATTTTCTTAGTAATGATTTCGATGTAATCTTCGGCTGTTCGTTTGCACAAAGATCTTTGTTTCTATTTCTCACTGATAGGTATGATGGATCGGTTGGTACTATTAGCTGATAGCTCAGCTGATTTCACAGTTTGTCTCGTTTGCTCTCTGGTACTCTTCAAACCTTAAAACAGTCATGAGTGGATTTCTTTTCCGTGTCTTTGCGTAGGCAAAATGCACGGCAGTGAGGAAGGGGAGTGGCGAAACAGTCTGTTAGCTGAACTCACTGATGCACAGGCGCTAGTGATTCAACTGCAGACCCATATCGACCAGCCCTCTCATATTGAATTGTGCAAATCCCTGGCCTCCAAGATATTATCATCGATAAATAAGTCGATTTTCATGGTCAAGCCAAGTGATCCAGACAACGAGGAGCAACCCTTGGGCCAGAGTGATTCAAAGGATGAGAAGGGGGCCGTTAAACATAGCGATCCAAAGGATGAGAAGAAGGCAGTTGAACAGAGCAGTCCAGATGATGATAACCAACCAGTAGAGCGAAGTGATAAAGAAAATGAGAAGCATGCTGTAGAGTCCAGTGTTATCATCGTAGAATCCCCGCAGTCTTCTCCGGGTCCATTTTTCATTGATCAGATTCCCAAGGAAAAGTGCAAAAAAAGGTACATGTATCGAGTTTAGCACAAAACATTTGAGTTACTCTTTACACAACTCAGGACATGTATTAACATGGTTCCCACAAAAAACCGTTGATTCTGTAGAAAGACAACCCTACCAACATGGAATGTTACTACACCTTATTTTGATGATGGATATATCTGGAGAAAGTATGGTCAGAAAGTTATCCATGGAGCTAAATATCCTAGGTTAGTGTTTGTTTCTATGGTTGTTTCAGTTCTGAATATTATCGAAGGTCAAGTTGTCTTCTATTTTGACAAACATGTATTTATAATACGATAGAGTTCTTGTACTATACTTTAGTCTTTAGTAAATGGATAATAACTAATTTATATTCTGTTCCCCATTTTAACCATATTCGCCCATATTTTCTAGGATGTACTACAGGTGCAACCATGGTGATGCAATGGATGCTTGTACTGCAAAGAAACAAATACAACAGTTGTCCGATGAGGATCCACCAGTTTATGATGTTACCTACCTTGGTACTCATACATGTCAAAAGAAATTCCAGCTACCACCATCTTTAGTACATCGGGAACAAGAGCAACAACAGAAGCAGCCTAATTGTCAGAGAAACAATCAGCGGTCCCATGCGCTTCATGGTAATAAAGACACCATGCAAAGTGCAAAGTTAGCAGTAGAGAGGAATTGTGAAAAGTGTAGCAGCAATATCACTGATGATCGTGTCATGAAGGTATACTTTCTGCATGTATATGATGTTGAATTTTTATTGTTTGAGTTTTGACTAAACTGTCAACAGTCTGTTTCACAGCCTATGCGATCAGGTTACCAGCAATTACATACCCATACTATAGCATCACAACAGGTCAAGGATTCCACAGTTCCAGTTCAGCCTGTTCCTTACATAGAATTCTCCATCATTAGCAAAAAGTGAACAAACATCTAGAAGGAATATTGAGCTCCCTAGCTCAATTCATGGCAAGATGGCCATAATAGATTGTTGACCATGGATTCTGAAAATGAAGCAATAGAGATTGTCATGATGGATTGATGCTCAGTAGCATAAGTAACAAGTATTAATGACACTCGGCCAGCTGTTGTGATGAGAGGAGCAGAACACAGCTTCTAAGCTGGCACAGTAGAAGGCTATTGTGAGTTGCCTGTGTTGGCGGATTCTATCCTTTCTAGAACCCGTGGTGAATCACAAAGGTACACTTGCTTATCAGCAACTACTGTGTTCCTTTTTTCTTCTTTTATTTTCATTTTTTCGTCTTCTTTTTCTGCATTAAGGGTTGGCCCTATTGCCTGTTTCTGTTTACTTAGATTCTTTTCTTGGGTTTTGGCTAACTTATATAAGGCATTTGTCCGCTGTGCAAACACATCCAGGAGTTCTGCGAACATGCAGTTACCTAGCTCAGTTGATATTATTCATGTCACCAGCATTGATGAAAGGGTGAGTCACTCAGTAACATCAGATCATTCCTGGGGAATGAAATGCATCTGCAGAACTTGTCACTTGAGGTATTTGGAAACTGAAATATCTCTGGAGTTCATGCTGTAGGCATTGGATGAACAATGTTCTGCAGTCTTGTTCAGTTACCTAGCTCAGTTAAGAATAATCTTGTTACCATAGTTGATGAAATGGCGAGTCACTTGCTAATATCAGATTATTCCTGGGGAATGAAATGCCTCTGCAGAATTTGCCACTGGAGGTATTTGCAAACTGAGACATCTCTGGAGTTCGTGCTGGAGACATTGGATGAGCTATGTTCTTTAGTCTTGTTTATTGCAATCCTTTGATAATGTCAGATACATATATTTTTGGGGCAATGAAGTAAATGAAGTGGTTGAACTTTGCAAATTGAAGTAAAGCAGTATAGACTATCTTGCTAGAACATTATGTGATCTATGTGAACTAAGTCAATTTCAAGAAGTTATGAAAGAAGACTTAATGAACAGTGGATTATTAGTGGTGTGGGATGGTAGTGCTAGAAGCACTCATAAATTGGACCAGAAGTGGCCTACAAGTCACATAATATACTGCACTAGGAGCTATTGCTTTTATTGCTACAAGGAATGGGATGGTCAATTAGTATCATGTTCATAACTCCTATGAAGCTGATCATTCTGCCCAAAGATAATCAGAGACCTTGCAGGAATTTGGCTTTCAGACTTGGATGGTATGTCATATCATAATCTCATCACAGATGTAAAGGTTGGACGTTTATTACACAGGCACTTGTAGGCATTCTATGAATGCAATTTAATTAAGACCGTGGAAAGAATGCCAAATTCAACCATAGAAGTTATACAATCATATACGAGGATTGACTTCATGCCACATTCAACAACTGTCATTAGTAATGCGAGGGTTCATTGGGCCTCAGCAATAAATATGAACAAAAAGAATGGACACTGGATGCACTGAATAGCTAGAGACAGGTTTATAAGCCATAGAAGTTATACAATCATATACGAAGCACCATTTATGATATAGTTTATTCCTCAAGAAGATAGTTATATCAGAGAAGATTTTATATGTATCATCAAAGAATTAACCTACTCAATAGATCTATTGGTGGAGAGTATCCGAAATCCAAATTTGCAGAAGATAAAAACTGTTATGCTGCATGCACGCTGATCGGTATGTACTAAAATTAAAGGCTTTCCTCAGTTTAGGATGAAAATTGAAGGCTTTCCTTATTTAGTTTGGTATCTCTCAGTGATACCTACTTCTCAAAGCTTATGGAAAATGGAAATCCTTATATGGTTATTTATGATATACCTAAAAAGAAAAAGGAAAACTTAAGTAGTCTGTCATATTTTGGATTCGGATATATCTGGTTTACATCAGCATGCCCATGAATATCCATTTCTGTTTACATTAAATACCATGGAAGGTCATTGGCAATGTGGCATTGGATGGTTGAAATTGATGAACTTAGTGTACCTCAGATTTGTGAAGATTCATAGAGCTTCACATACTGCGAGTCTCATGTGTTCCATATGAAAGATGTAAATGAGGGTAATATGGATGAAAATAAAGGACTGTTGAAGTAAAACATGTAAAAGTTTTGTGAGCTGATTTTAGATTTGGTGAACACTTTAATCTGGTTTACATCAGCATGCCCACCATGAGTTAAATGTGTTGCAACTTTCATGTTGAAGGGTGCTGAATGGCATAAAGTTTGTATCTGATAATTTTCAGCTTCTTTTGATATCGTGTACCACTTATTGTAACTGGAATGAAGTGGAAATGTTCGCATATGTGGACGAGTCTTCCTCTGATCTCGGGGACCTTTGTTTGATCTCTTAGCTGACTTATGGTACTGCATGTTATCATGTTTGTTTTGGTGCATGGATAGGGTGGGTCTGTGATTATTAAGGTTCATATCATATGAAATCAGAAGCTTTGTGATGTGTCGCATGTATTATTATTCTTTTGGGTCAAAATTGTGCATTATTTTTTCATATATATGTATGACTGAGATGATCATCTGGTCATTTATTTGATTATTTTCTAGACGTACTATTTAAGCATTTTTTTTTCATCTATATGTATGACCGAGATGATCATCTGGTCATTTATATTGTCCGAGGTATCTATATCTCTTTATTTTTTTTTCTTTTATGCTTATTTTACCATTTTCACTTGTTTTTCTTATTTATCCTTTTATCTTTCAAAACAATGATCTTATATTTTATATTAATTATAATTAACATGAATAATCATATAAATTAATAAATAATTTTGTATTCCTGAATTAAGATTTTGGCTCCGTCCTTGGTTCGAAGATAGTCTTTAAATGGTGTTTATATGCGTATGTTGGCCTTTGTCTCAATATATTTCTAAGAATGAAAACCTGATATTTTAGTAGATGGTTTATCTTTTTCATTTCGATGTATATAGTCCCAAAAGATTATTTGATTGGAAAACTGTTATCAAATGAATAAGAATTTTAAGTATTTTAAAAAGAACAAATTATTTAACGTGTTTAGTAAAATACTATCTATTTAGAAAAATAAAAGAATTCACACTATAATTTTTTTACCAAATATTAACTCTTTACTCTTGTTATTCTAACAATTTTGTGAATGTTTTATGAAATAAAAAAATAATCAAGTTCGGTTGGCACAACAATTAGCATGGATGCGTCTTAGAGATGACAAGAATTAGTAGCTCCGGATTCGATTCATGAAGTCACCAATTTAATTAGAAGAATGTTGTTCTGCTTTTTACCTCGACTTTAGAATAGTAATATTGTCAATAGCCCCATACACTTGGGGTTCGAACGAGTACCCAAAAAAAAAGAAAAAAAAGAAGTGGTATTCCACATTTTTAGTCTTTGCCAAATGACCCTATGTTTGGTTATTAAAATTTTAATTCTTTTGAGTTCTAATAAGTAATTAAATTGATAGATTGGTTCTCATAGATATTTAGATGATTACATTGTAATGGTGAGAGTAAAAAGTTAATTTAGTAGGTAAGTTCTAATGAGGATAAAATGTGAGAACATGAAAAAGTCTCTTTAATAAAAAATACATAATTAAAAAATATATTATGATAATTATTTAGTTTTTAAAATAAAAACTGAGCATAATAAAAATAAGTTATTCTTAAGAAATCATAAAATAAAAAATAATCTTAAATTAATCTATGCATAATAATTATAGTGAGGTCAAATAATTTGTGTATTATGTTAATCTTAAATTAATAATTATTTATGAAGATAACAATAAATAAATAAAATCAAATTAAGGTGAAATATTTTAAGAAGATGAAATGTCGTAAGTTAATTAATAATTTTATAACTATATTATCAAGTTAGTTTAAAATCATAATTAAATTGTAATTATATTATGTTAAACCAAATAAGTTAAGGAAAAAAATTGAGAGCACGAAGGGTTTGTTGATGCTTTCGGTTGTAATCCTGACCTCTGGTTTTAACTTTCGGATTTTTGGCTTAGTTCTGAAAAGGTCATAATCATATCATTTATTGAGACATAAGGATGTATGTATTGTATTATCACTTAATATTATATAGCAGTTTATATTGACTAATAAAATAATGACCACTTATTATATATATTATTAATAATGTGTATTATATTATTTACTATATATAAGTAACTTAACTAACATTACCTATAAAAAAAGATAAAGAAGGACGAAAAATTATCACTTGGTCGATAATTTGAAAAGACATTATTCTCTTAAGCAATTCTACACGGTAATATATATATA
>LTAE01002884.1:5981-48775 GCA_001647135.1 Pontederia paniculata | reverse complement strand
AGAGAGAGAGAGAGAGAGAGAGAGAGAGAGAGAGAGAGAGAGAAGGGGAGAGAAGAGAGAAAGGGAGAGAGATCACATGGCGGCTGATAGAAAAATAATAAGGGTTTGGAGGATTTAATTCGTGATTAGGGGTTTATATAGAGGGGAGACTAGGGTTTAATAAGATTAATTCTATTTTAATGATGATTATAATTTGACAAACTAACACAACACGACTTATGTTCCACCAGGACACGGCATGTGTTGGCAACACGGACCGTGTCCTTATTGGATAGGACCCATTCATTTGGAATATTACATCATAACCTTCTTAAATTAAATTCGCCTTCGATTTTAGTTCTATCATCGATTTATGATGATTACCATGAGGGGATAACCTCCTTAGAAATAATGTCATATCTAAATCATAATATGGAATGGACAAGGTTCAATGGTCGTACCTAGGGAGCCTTATATGTGTGGTTTCGATTTCGGCTCAGCCACAAAGCCATGCATTCGGAGTTGTACCAACCTCGAGGAGCCCTCTACATCTTTGGAATCTTGTGGAGCCATCTTCGCCTTTAGGTAGTCCCTTATGTAGTGGTCGTGCTTTCTCACATCGAAGGCAAGCTCTAGTCCTACGACGACATTCCTCTCGTGATACCCTTGATAATGTGGACATGATCTTTTATTAGTTTGTTGTTGTCCTTTCCGAGGCTCAAAAGGTTTTGAGCGCTCCTTCCGAGGGTGCTCTCTCCTATCAGGGGTCATATCTTGTCTCCTATCATCTTCTCTAGTTCTATCCCGATTGGGTTGGCAAAATTAAGTCTTCTCCTTCTAAGTCTTCATTCATTCTTCGTGCTCCCATTCTAACTCTGATGTGAGCTCGGAAACTTCATGTAAGATCTTGTAGTTTCCACCCATGACCTTGGCCATTAGTTTGTGGTATAGTCCATTGACAAATCTCTTTGTCCTGGACTTCCATTCTTGTCAAGGGTGTAGTATTTCTCAAGTCTTAAAAACTTTACCAAGTACTATTCCATTATCCTGTCATCTTTCTTTAGTTGCAGAAACTCTTCTTGCATCTTATCCGTCTAATACTGAGGCTTGTTTTCTTTAGTATTTCTCAGTTGACTTGATTTTGACCAACAGGTTGGTCCACATCATCTGAAATCAACAATTTAAACTAAAACATTCTTTTCTAATAAGAAGACTAAAAATTCATTACATCAGTTCCAATTGAAGACTAGCATCAAATACTAAATCAAAATAAAATACTAATTAATTAGAGTTCATCCTTCTTTCTATTACATGACCAATAAGACTCAACTAGGATTTTACGTCATGTGCAAAACAGACTATCACGAGCATCACCATAAGCACCATCGATATCTATTAGGCATCTGGATTACCTGCATAAACCCATGAGATGTGACATTCAATATGTAAAGATCATATAAAAAGAAATAATAACCATGAGTCAATATATGAGTAGATCAAACATTTTCTTATCAATCTTTATACAGTAATAAAATATGAGGATGGCCAGTGCTTACCAATTCTCTACATCTTTTATTTCGATAACAATGGAAAGAACATCAGTTACACCTAACTCTCAAGGTGTACAATATATTAGTATGTCCAAGCCCATTTCATTATAGATTTTCACTTTATCTTGTGTAACATTATCTTTTAATTTAATCAATAATGAGCGATTACCAGCACATGAAGATTCTAGAAAATCAACGCCAGTATGGCTAGCTACGCCATGAAATCTCCTTCTGACCCAAGTACAATTTTTATTAATAGTAGTTCCCAAGGGACTCAGTGATTTCTAAAGGAAACTAATAAACAGTAGGGACAAATCCCTTGGTCAGATGGGGTCATCCTCTTCATGTATACATTCATACACAATCTTTAACATATTTTAATCTTTATTACCTATAATACTAGGTTAACGTAATACTACATTGGTCCTACCTGAATCAAGTTCAAACAATCATGTAGGAATGCATTAGGCATCCCAAGACACATCCCATGTCATCAGAGACACGACATGTGTGGTCTCGTAGACATGAAAAGTTTGTGAATTGAAACCGACCGGTTTCGATGTCATGTTAAAAATTTTCATAGGAACATGGACTGAGTCCTGAGTGACATGATCGATTTTCTTTACAGGTCTTTCTTCTCCAAGTGGACACAGGTCACGTCAGAACATGACACAACCTATTTTCTGATCTTTATTATCGGTTATGATGTGTGCGGCCCATGCCTAAGATGCACGTGGACCATTTCGCTCGAGGTACGATGCTATGGTCGGAACGACGCATGTCGAGGGTGTCGCAACCATCCTTCCAGATAACACGGACTGTGTTTGCACGACATGTGGTCCATTTCAAGCTATTAAAACTCTATTTTCTTTAGTGGACTCGACACGTGTTGTCCGTCGATGGGGTCAATCTCCGACGTGTCTCACGTCGATACCAGAGATGCGGATCGTGTAATGGGGGAACACGACACATGTCTAGGTATAGATTATGAAGTAAATTATTATTTGTAAAGGCTAATTGCTTATGAAAATCTCTTAATCTTCAAGAATGATGGAATTCAATTAATAGGGAATTAATCTATCAAAAACCTTTTTTAATAATCATCAATCCATAAAATCCAGTTATTACTTCTCTTTAATGATCTTAATTACATATCTTTTTCTAAGAGGATTATCTTTTATTTATGCCTCGTTCAACGTCGTCTCTCTCGTCCCGCCTTTCTGAGGTGTTGCCTTCTCTTTCCTCAACACGTCGTCGATCCCTGTCCAAATCTTCTGGCATGATTCCCAACGTGTAGACAAAAGGATTCCTTATGAGAGAGAAGAGAGAAGAAAGAGATAAAGGGAGAAAAGATAGAAATGGAGAGAAGAGAGAAAGAGAGAGAGATCACTTGATGACTAATAGAAAATTAATAAGGTTTTGGAGGATTTAATTTGTGAGTAGGAATTCGATAGGCTGGCTCAACACATCTCACGTCCCACCAAGACACAGTCCGTGTTGGCAACACGACCCACGTCCCACCAGGACACGGGTCGTGTTGGCAACACGGCCCAACACGACCCATTTCATTTGGGGTGTTACAATGTCCTTTAATGTAAGGATTTATTTGATCCCGTTGAATTACGAGATAAATTTCAATAGAAAAAACTAATGCGAGTTGAAAAAATATGCACATAAATCTATCATAATAATTAGATAATTAATTAATGTTAGTGTCTTTCATCATATTGATCAAAATACATATGCACAAGCTTTTGTGGAAAAAATTGCAAGAATTATACAAAAGGAATACAAGTTAGAATAAGGTCTTTATGATTAGAAAATTGATGAATTTGAAATTAAAATATCAAAATTCTATTGTTGAACACTTGAATGAATTTCAAGATTCAGTAAAGTAATTAAGAGCAATAAAAATTATTAACGATGAGACACAAGAATTAAAGCTCCCTAGTTTCTTACCGCAGTCATGAAAACTTTAGTGATAACACTTTGTATCTATGTTCCTAACTATGTTGTATAACCTTTTGGTGTGGAAGATTATTTATTAAGGAATAGCTTGGTTTAATGTAATTATAAATCTATAATGTAATTAATTGTAATTGAAAATTTTTATTATGATTTATATTTACAGGACTTACTTTTTCTTGTTTTAGATAACTGTAAATGAAATTTTGGTAAATTAATTATGTTGTTTGGTTGAAGTTAAGAATTTATTGTAAGAATTTAGTTAGAATAAAATATTTAATAATTAATTAATTATACGAATATTTTTTAATAACATATATTATTTAACTTATTAAAATAAAGGTTATAAATTTCTTATTAAAAAGTTAATTAATTTATATGTGGGAATCTTTTTATCTGATTTCTTTTATTTTCATTTTCATTTTATTTTTATTCTATTTTCTAAATTTTCTTATTTTTTTAGTAATATTTCTATTGACTTGTTATATTTTATTTGACAACCTCTGTTTTAAATAAGGATTTAATGATGGTGTACCCGGGTACACCATGTGTCCTACCTAACAAATCGTTGGATCTGAGATCTACGGTAGATCTTATTTAAGATTTTTATTTTTATTTATTTTTTCTACCGTAGATCTCAGATCCAACGGTTTGTTAGGCAGGGCACATGGTGTACCTGGGTACACCATCATTAAATTAAATCATTTAAATAATTATAATTGCATTTCAAAGGATAAACTAGTAATATTTTTATTTTTAGGTGTAATTTGTATTTATGATAATTATTTTATTTCAAGTTTATTTGCAAAACAATTTGTTATTTAATTATCTCATTATATTTAATTTGTTTTAGTATTTTCACTATTATTTCTATCATTTTTTAATTGTTATGAGTTTTTTCATTATTTAGGTTTAGTTACTTTCTAACTATAATTTTAAATGTTCATTATACTATTATTTATTTATTTTATTTTTAACTTTAGAAATATTTAAAATTGTTATTTTAGCTATTCATGTCTTATGTCTATTAAAATCAATATTTTATTTTCCCCTTGTTTTCTTCCTTATTTTTTGTGTTTTCCAATGTTGCAAGTGCCTTTGTAGCACACTTACCAATGCAACAAAGCTATTTACATGCAATAATCACCAAGTGCAGGTAACCAAACAAGATTTTTGCAATTGTTGCAACTGGACTTGTTGGTAAGTAATTTGACTACTAATCAAACTGGTTCTAAATGAAGAAATAAGAAGAAAGAGTATAATAACATATAGTGCATAAGAGGTATTAAGAGTCCTTGTGATATATCACACTTTAAAAGAACTTTTTTGTGTCATTTTGCCAAAAAAGATCATATCAAACAGAATTATTAAAATCGAAAGAATCAATACAATTAGAAGAAACATAAAGATGAAGATAACCTTAGGTGACATCAAAAAGTGATCTTATATTTCTTTCATTTTAAAAAAATTGCAAATGTCATAAATTCTTCTATTGAATGAATATTTGATTTAGGAGCTTCTCGTTATTCAACTCTTTTAAAAGAATACTTCAACATCAATGGGGTTGGCACAATGAAGATGGACAAATAAGATTGTGCTTCAAATTTTAGGAATTAAAGATGTATGCGTACAAAAAGTTGTTGATTTGATTTAATCCAAAAAATTGTTAGACACTCTTGGATTTATGTCTCAATCTGATTTATCTTCTGCCTTTGGATCAAGAACATCACCATAATCATATGGGATGATAGAAGGTGAAACTTAGTTAATAGATCCATGATTATTGCCAAAGAAAACTTATGAAGTGTTTTCTATGATATCAAGTGAATTTAATCGGACAATTGGTTAACACAATAGCTGAAGAATTTTCATCATATTTTTGACATAAAAAATAAGACTGATGAGTAAGAAAATATTAGAGATTCTAGCAAAAACTTCTCACATTATTTTTACTATGAATACTTGAGGATTGTCTATTTGGTAACTAAGGTAGAGCATATTTTATATTTATGTCAAAGAGAAAAAATAAATAAATTGAATTTGATGCATTCCCATTGATATTGATTCCTCAGGTGCCAATGGATATTTTCTACTTTCATTGATAATTTATTTTCTGAATAAATATCATTTTTAGAATTCTTTAAGTTCGTCTCATGTTGAAAAGAAAGATGAGAAATAATTTGAAGTATTTTCGCATAAATAATAATGATGAATATACGTCTCAAAAATTTAAGAATTATTACTCAAAGTATGTCATGAGATGAGAAAAATATAGTGTTTGAAATTTTTGAGCATATTGATATTGTTGAAAGAATGAAAATAAATAAACAAAATTAGATATATGCTGAGGATGAATAAGTTGTCGAAATTATTTTAGAGGGAAACTATGAATATTGTATGCTACATAATCAATAGATCTTTGTTTTTTTTTTAAATTTGATACTCCTAGAAAAATGTGTATTAGTAAGAATGCATCTTATTTTCACTTGAAGAAATTTCATTACGAAGATTTTGCACGTGTATTAAATGAACAATGACAAAAGTTAAATGACAATGCTTAAAAATGCATAGTTCTAGATTAAGAAGGTGTAGAATCTAAATACAAGAAATAAGACCAAGTGAAGAAGAAAGCCACAATAGGCTAAGATGTGTTATTTCATTAATTTAAAATTTTGACAAGTTTTAGTACATAAAAGAGATGAAGCAATTATTATGTATATGTTGAACCTCGTAGTGATGAGAAAGTGGTAGATGCAAATATATAGATGTGGAGGATATTAAGTAAGAGAAGCAAGGTTCCAGCATCATCCTTCTACTATATATCTTAATTTTGAATATCCAATGATTATTGAAGATAGAGAGTCAAAGACATATTCGACAAAAAAATTAGAATATGATACTGTATCGACCAATATGAAAATTCAATGATGATTTTTAGTGGATCATCTTCTTCTCATAATTGTATGGGAGATTGTTGGACTAAGCTCATGTGGAAGCTCTTTAAAGTTTAATTGATATTAAACTTAACATTAAGTTTGATCCACTCATTGGGTGGCAACTCCCATTTAATTAGTGGCATATGACAACTTCTTCCTTTTTTAGTTGCATCCACTACATTGACTTCTTTTGCATATTTTCCATAAAAGCACCTGCACCCATATGATGTTTGTCTTCGAGAGAAAATCCCAATCAACTTTTGTTGGAAGAGTTAACTTTGCTTGTTGGGAGTTATGATACCCCAACCCTCTGCATTCATTTGATTGTGTAATAGTCACTCGGTTCACGGCATTGAATCCTTTGTTGTTTTAGGAGATCTCCACAGATGAAACTTTAGCACCATGTCTATTTTAAGGAAAATACCAACTAGTTCTAAAATTTATAGTTGAAATGTGTGGTGACATGATTTGTATTATCGACTTGAGAGTTTACATAAATTCGATCGAGCCTCCATAAACTTGAAACATTATTTGTAATGTAAATTTGTACAATCAATGTATATAATACAAGTAACTATAAAATAATTTTTGACAAATAGATAATTATGAAATATTTAATATTCAATCAATATATAATAAATCTTGACCTCTTTAACAACATGTAAATAAAAAACCCGATTTACTATTAATGAAATTTCTAATGAGAGAGAATAAATCAATAATCTTTTGTCCATAATTTCATGTTCCACAATATTCTTTAAAAAGTCCCACATGATTGATGCATAATGTATAGAGAAAAAAACATCCATCACAATTTAGGAAGGTGAGACGCTGACACTTAAATGAGGGGATAATGAAATTGGTTCATGTGATGCATTATTGTAATAAGCAAGACAAAGAGGATAGTGACATGGCCTAACCTCAAATCCTCAAAAAAATGGATAATTAATAGGGATCTCTAATTGCTTTATGACTTCATTGTTCCTTGAACAACTATATCAAGAGGGCTAGATAAACTAGAAAGTGCATACTACAGGAGGAGCACTATTGCATCATTAGAGCTTTGTCGTAAGTGTTGCACCTCATGACAAGTCTTTGAGATAAGGGAGGTGGTGATGGAGTATGGACAAAGCCATAGATGAGATGAAGAAATTGAAGAGTTGAGGCAACAACAAGGAATATGATAAGTTGGAGGAGATTGAAATGCAATTGTTGAGGAAAAAAAAGTAAAGCATTTACTTATTATTTACTAGAAAACTAAAGGCATAGATTTCATGAATATGTTTGAATGAATCTATTGAGTGAATGATTCTATTGATTTAATGTATGAATCTGACAACTCCATAACAAATTGGAAATATGTTATTGGGGTATAACAAGTTAGTTTGTGAATTCAATAATCATGATTACCCTCTGGACAAATGAGAAAGTGGTTGTTTTCCATCTTCCCATCCAAGTCCTTATCTTTTTATTAATCAAAAGCAAGTTGTAAGTTATCTTTGATGACGAATAAATTATATAATGACTACTTAATCATCTCATGACTTCAACTAACGATCATTTTTTGAAAGAAATGCTTAAATATTTTGGGACAACAATAGAATGATCATACTACCCCATGCAAGCGACCATAATATCTCATATTCCATCAAATTAACAGACATGGTAATCATCCTAATAAAAAAAACTCTGACTAGTTTAAACATCTATCAATTAATATGCACATGAATGTGAGGCTTTACCCATATTCTCCTTTTGTTTGGTATTGTCTAGTGTAATATATCGTGGTGTATGCATACATTTTATTTTCTTGCATTACACGTTTCTTGTCCCTAAAGAAGAAAGGGAACTCTCGATGTTTGTGTAGCACACGTGTATCAAATAGCCATGTTTTTCATTTTTTTTCATTCATAATTTTTTGAGTCACCAAATTTACTCGACTAGAGAGATAATATAGAAGAAAAGTGTTGATAGTAATAATAAGTATATGCATTATTTGAGAACAAATGTAAAAAAAATTTATTGTTGTATATGATAACTAAGATGATCTTGGAATTAAATTAAATGTTCAAAGTATGTTAATTATAAAACTTCAAAAGCATCCTAGTTAGATAATAACTCATAATTTAGATGAAATTAATCAAAATAGCTTACATTTCTTGGTAGATAAAATAATTTTATCATTTATGTATCTTTAAATTACATTTAGAGTAATTATAAGAATTTTAATACATTGAAACTTTAAAAATAAGAAATTAATATTTTCTAATATAAGAGACTTTATGAAGCAACAAAGGTAAACACCCTTCCTCAACTTGAGATGGTGTCATTGTCATCCCTCGACTAGAGATTATTTTTTTAAAATTAATGTTTCAAAAATTTGACATCATTGCTTTCTCTTAATTAAGATGATAATTCTCTTTTGATAAACAATGAAGAAAGCATCAATGATGACATTCCTTTAATATAGTGGAAGGTGGCAAAGATTGTCACTCTCCCCAATTAGAAGTCTCTAGTGTTACCATCATACAACATAAAGGGTACGTGATGAAAAATGGAACTCCTTTTAAATTTATGGGTGATGTCAATATCGATTATGCTACTCATAAATAAGTGAACACAAAATTAGGTGAACGAGAGGACAAAAGTAAAAATGGAGGAGAAAAAGATGAAGAAGATACATAACTAATATGTGGTAATTTATTTTATTGATGACCTTAATTCGGTTCATTTAAAAAAGGAATGCATACCATAAAAATGTTATAGGTTGTCATCCAATTTCTTAAACTCAAGCATTAGACAAAATGTTCTAGAATAAGAAGCTCAGGTATAATTTTGGCTATCTCCATGTCTCATTTTTAAAAAACTTAATTATGATTGAAACAAACTAGGTTTAAGATTTAAATTTAATTTAATTTTTATCCAATTTGGTTCATAAATTTAGTGTTTTTCATTTTCCTCCCCTTAATTATAACTTATTTTCACTTTATCCCCTAAGATTTAATATTGTCCACTTACTTCCCTTAAACATATCAAAATTTTCAATTAACCCCAATTTCATGAATGTTATATTTATATTTTTATCCATATTTAATTAAATTTATAAACTAAGAAAAATAAAAAATAAGTTTGCGAAGAAGATAAGGTGAAGAGTGATCCCGATTACTTTTTAATTTTTTTAAATTTAAAAGTCCAAATAAATAAGGATAAAAAGTGTTTTCATAATTAAAAATAGATAAGTTTTATGTATTTGAGGGAAAGTGGAAGTGTTTGAAAAGCTAAATGGACGTAAGTGGGCAATATTATAATTTAGGGAATAAAATGGAAATAAGTTATAGTTGAGAGGAGGAAAATAAAATTAACCCATAAATTTTTACAAAATATCATATTTTTACTTAGTAACATATTCTATATATTTCTGTTTTAATATCTATCTTAGTCCTCCGCAAAAGAATATTATTATTAAAATAATCTTAATATATTTTATTGATTTGACTAAGTCGACTAATTAGATGTAATAACTTTACTATTTTTAAAATATATTCTTTGAAATTAATGTCTTACATTTAAATTGACATTAAAAAAAGGTAACATACAAAAATGTCTAAGCTGATTTTGCTCATCCTACAAGTTCTTATAAGTCAAGGATATTTATTATAATAATGATAGTTTATTAATTCAACCAAACCTCCATAAATATTATTGTAACACTCTGGATATCCGACTGAGGACATATGCTTCCTAAACAAAACTTTGGACCACTACACGAACTTTACTTATGACAACATGATTCAAATACAGCGAAAGATTTGAAAATGCACCAAATTTAAAAAATTTAACTTCACATTCACAAAAAAAGCATAAACATTAAGATCTAGTCCAAATCCATTAGTAGGCTCCAATATAAATTCATTATAGTTGTTCATATACAATATCAACATAAAAAGTATATATTTTAGTTCGCGACTTCCAAGGCCCATAGGTCATACATGGACTTGGACTTTCATTTCAAAACTGAGTACAAATGACTCGATCTAGAAGGCATAAAGTAAATAACTCAATTAAATGCTAATTAATACCTCCATATGTGCAATCATCCGTCATGAATGTTGCCACCCGAGCCATCTTATAACATGCATCACCACCTGCACAAACCCAGATACAAGGGAGGCCCACCTCACATTAATTGTATGTAAAGGCCTCCTTATAATCATAAAGAACATTCATGTGTGTATTCCATGTATATTTAGGTTAACAATTAAAAAAGGTAAAACTAAATTATTCCCTTAACATGCAACATCATATCCTTGCATAACATTTTATCATGTCATCATATGATCAATCTAGCATCATCATCATAATCATAAGACATTTGCATAACTTGAGATATTTCCTAATTTAAAACATTATTTATATGAAATCTATAAGTGACTAAATTACTTGTGTTCATGTCTATCATTCTTAGCATCATTTGCATTCTTATCATATGATATATTAGAGTTCTCTTATCATTTGATTCATTCTTATATTTTCAGTGCATATTTATTATTCTTTATATCTTTTCATCTTAGTCACATAAGCATATGACTCATTCTTATTTATATATTTTTTACATCTTAGTCATATGATTAATTTGAGTTCTCTTTGACTCACATTATTACCATAACCATATGACCACTTATTATTTTTGTATGAAGAATTTTAGGTAACATCAATGCATCCTTTGACTAGAGGTCAACTTTTTCATTGGGATCCATTTTGAAAAATTCAATTGCTATTTCTAGTGAAAGTCATAACTTCACAAGAAGTTAAAACATTATTTCTAGTGAGCGCCTTAACTGTCCCTTCATTGATACACCTCGACTAATTCATTATGTTACATTTTCTTTACAATATATCAAGCATAACAATCATTCTTGCATATTTTGACATAATTATAACTTATCATACATTTTGATGTCTAGGTGTGTAACAATCATCAAGCATGATTTTCTATCTTAAGAATAGGAAACAATATATAACTGATCAATTAACATTAAGAAAGGATAACACCATAGCATCAAACGTTGAATTAGGTTAAAATGACATAAACCCCACATTTTGGTTGTCATGGGCGTGACTCGCATCTTCAAGACTTGTGAAATCCTTTTTACAACTACTACCGAGAGCTACTGATGCCCCATTCCATGTCATGACCCGTGAAATCAACTTCATGATTGTGATTGCACAGGTCATCAAGACATGCCTCACGGCCGCCGCCATAGAGAGGTAGTTTCATGTGTTAGATATCAAGGCCCATGAAATAATCTTCATAGGTATGACTATCATGTCACGACCACTACAGATAGGGGTGATTCCCGCCCATTAACTTCATGGCCCGTGAAATTCCATCACGAGTGTGACAAACTAATTCGCGGGTCGTGAAAGTTGCACTGATACTCGATCTTGACCATTTCCATCCAATTTCATTTTGGGCTTCTTCCATGTCACCCATAAAAGGCAATATCATGGTAGATCACTCATACATAAAGAAATATCTACCTTCTAGGGTTCATAGTATGCTCAGTTAAACTTGAGAACATGAATTTGTGAATATTTAAACTAGGGTTACAATCTATAGTTCATATTACACATTCTAATATTCACAACACAATGAAATCATAACATATCCATAGATGATCAATCGATTCATCATAAGGATCATAGAACTAGTAATTCTCATAAGAATGAATAACATATAAATGAACTTTCATATATCATTCAATCCTACATGCCATCCTTATCCTTCTTATTTTATAAGAACAAGTTGATATCATAGTCATCAACTCACATCCCAAAAGTCTCATTCAAATCTTTTATCATAAACTTTTTGCACTCAACTTTAACTTCTTACTGGTGATAATAATGATATCCATTCTAAGACATTCTAACCATTTCATATAAAATATCTTTTGTTAGTCTGAGACATCTATGACACACTATCAATGTAAAACTCATAACTCTATATAGACTTATCCTTTTCAAGTCAATCAAAGATCTAGTACAAGGTTACACATGCATATCATTATTCCATAATTTTTATTCACTAATATGATATTTTCAATTTATGATGAAACTTGCAAGTTAAACACATTATTTCTCGACACAACTTGATAGTAAGCTAGTATTTCAATCATATATTTCTATATACACTCCATATTCCATCATAAGGTAAGAATCGTTTTCAAATCTCAATCATACAAGATTAACATTCCATCTAATAAAATCATAATCTAATCAACATCATGACATAAAAATCATAATCCATAGACTATTATTCCCACATAAATAATAATCCATCAATCTTTTATATACATGAGAAAATAAAAAAAATAAAGCTCTCGTGCGAATCAAATGGAATAAGATAGATTCACCTATTACATACATTAAGGTTTAGAATTAAACTCTTTCCTTTCTCTTCTTTCTCCAAGATCCTTGCCCTCCTAATTTTTTTTCTTTCTCTTCTCCAAATTCCTTCCCCTCCTAATTTCTTTCCTCCATATCCTTCTTGCTAGTTCCCTTTTGCTTTCTCAAGATCTTTCTTATATGAGCTCCAATATTAAGGAATGTGATGGGATGAAACTCTAATATTAAGGCAAGCTTTCTTGATGGGGAGAACGAGAGGAAGAAAGAAAGTGTGATGAAAGAAACAGAGACCACTTTAGGAGTTTAAGGCATTTATAGTTGGGAGCAAGATGAAGTTTTGGACTTAGGTAGCTTAAAAGGTCTTAATGGATCCAATACTATGATTTTTTCGGATAAATAGACTATAATAAACTTAAATGTCCTTATTTAAAATTTTGGTATGAAATTTTTGACATAAGTACTCCTTTTAAAATTTTGAAATTCTATAATTATGCTACATATTCATCTCCAAATAATAATGCTTTCAACAAGCGGCTTGTTAAGGTGACTCTTGGTTCTCGAAGATAGCTAATGTCTTATCTAAAAAAAAACCAATGGACCACGCAGTCCTTACCAACAATTATGGACTGAGGGAGGGTGAGGAGAGCTTGGTCATTTTCGGTGATAAGAAGCCATAAAGATCAATAATGTTAGCGAGAATGATAGGATTTCTCCCTTATATGTTTTAGATGCTTCTACTATATTCATTTCTTTACAAATTTACTTTTACTTAGCTTTGAAGTTAGTTATTTACTATTATGATGATTGATTAAGATGTATATATCTCTTTTTGGCAATATACACATGACGTTGGTCGTTGAATAAAATCAATGTCGTGCATAACACATATACTCTCTTTAGAATAATAACATCATACAAATATGTATGTAAAAATATTGTATTGATATCTAGCAGTGAATCATATTCATTGTCAATAAAATTGAATCAAATCAATCGATTCGATCGTAAATCAGCATAAATATGCAACTGATCAGTTTGAACTGATCAAAATTGGTGAACCAATAAATAAAAAAATCGGTTCAATTTTAAGTTTTTAAAAAAATCATTTTAAAGTGAAAAATTGTATTAAAGAAGAAAAATATAAAAAGGAAATAATTAAATGACGAAGGCAAAAATAAAATTGGAAATATGAAGTACATGTGGGAGGTGAAGATATGGAAATGAAAAAGAGGAAAGCGATCGAAATAATAAGAAAGTAAATAATAATAATAATAATAATAATAATAATAATAATTATATATATATATATATATATATATATGAAAGAGAAATGTAAATTAAAAAGAAAGAAGGTGACAATAGAATAAGGTGAAAATTAAATGTCACTAAAAGTAAAATAAAATAAATAAAATACCAATAATCATTATTTTGAATAAATATTGTTTTTATTTTGAGCACACAATAAATAATATTTTATATTAATATCTAGTCAGTTATTAATATTTGTATAATATCAACTATGTTTTATATTTTAGATTATTTTAGATAACGTTATTGTAATAACAATTTAGTTCAAATTAATTTAATTGTAATTTAGTTTAATCGTTCGGTCTTATTTTTAGTTCGGCTATAAAAACGTTGGTGGTATCGCAAGCCCGTTGTTTCACTTTTGCCCGAGGGAGTCGATGGGAAATTCGGAATCGGCCTCCTTGTGTGACAGGTCCGAACTTCGGTCAACGCCCGGTCCAAAAAATGTGAAAATGCATCTCGTCCGGGTCCCGGAGGGTAACTCCTCCTCGAATTGTGGGATCCTTCTAATTTTACGAAGTGAACGGTGGGGGGCAGTCGAGGAGGGGAGACATGCAACAACACGACAAATGTTTTTTTTTACTTAAAAAAGTATTATTCTTATTCTTTCGTATATTTTATAAAATATTTACCCACAAAATCCAACCAGCGTTTCAAATGGATGGCGCCCACCGATCGCCATGCCACCTTATTTTATATATAAAACTATATTCCTTTTACGTATTCTTCTTCCCTTTTTCTTCTCCTTCTTGAATATTCTTAGCATCTTTTTTTATTAATGTTATGCTTTGTTTCTTAGTTCACCTCAAGCACGTATTAAAAGGAAACCCCTACAAAATTTCCCTTCTTCTGTTTCTAGCCAAGGTAAACAATTAAGACTTTTCTCGACCAAAAAATAAAACAATTAAAACCTTCTGGTATTCAAACTTTACATGCGATGGCATATGAACGAGACATTTGTTTAAATATAATTTCACATGTATAATTTATAATTGAGGCCTGATACTATTTTGAAAATGACTTTTCTTTCTTAAATTGAAAGAAAAGTTTTGTCCTTTCGACACTTTTGTTCGAATTTTAGAAAATGATATTTTAACTAATTTTTTTTGCCGTACTTATTTTGACCTCCTATCGAAGAAAAATATACTCTACAACCAGAGAATTTTTCCCAAGTGTGTTTATTAAGTTAAATTTGGCAAGCGCTTTTACAATGATTAATTTGAAAGTATAATATTATTTATTACTAGTGTAAGTCATGACAAATAAATCTTTTTCATGTTATAAAACAAAAAATCTTGCTGTTGTCGCTCTTCATCTTTTATATTATCATTTACCCCTATGAACATATTATAAATAATATGAAAAAAATAAAAATATTTATTCAAATAAATAATATTATATTACCTAACTTTCTATGATATTAAATTTATAATAGATATTTTTTAAATTTATTTTTATTCATCATAAATTTAATATCTAATATATAAAAGTTATACAATATTACTTAATTAAGTAAAAAATATTTTTATTAAACTTATTTGTTATAATTATCTGTTTTATTTTTCTTACTTTAATTTAGACTATTTAGCTTATTATTTGTATAATCTGGACATGTACATTGTTAATAATATATGATAACAAATTTTTATTTCAATAAAAAATATAGAAGTAAACCATATGATTAAAATAAATAATAATCTTAAAATCATTTAGATTTTTTATTGCATTATTATCAAAATGATAAAAACTAACTCTTCTATTATCAGAAAGTGCAAATAACTTAGTAACAGAACGAACATTTTTATTTCTTTTCCTTAGCGTAAAATAATTCATTTCGTAATTTATAATAATTTAGCAAACAACAAAACTGACAAGAATTTTTTTATGAAACTTCGTTTCAAGGCAATTTTTAAGAAAAAAAACCATAATTTTCTATTACCGAAAAAAATTATCCCACAATTTTCAGACAGGCACCGAAAAGTCTGGCGGCCTCCTCTTCTGGACAGATCGATACTGAAAGGAGAGAGAGAAAGAGACCACCGCCCCAGCAACCTCACTTTCTCCTCTCCCCACGTCTCTTCAACTACAGACCACCCACGTGCTTCTCCCTCCTCTTTCTCTCTCCTACTTTTTTTTTTCTATCTTTCCATCATTCTCTCTCCTCCCCATTCCACCACAACCTGACCACCTCCCCTCGCTTTAGGTCTCCCAGCACACAGCAGCAGCAGAGCATTACGCCCGAGTGCTCGGCGCCCAAGGGTTAAATTTTACAAACCAGTGAAAACCGGCGTCTCTGTTACTGCCCCCAAGAAAGAGAAAGAGAGAGAGAGAGAGAGGATTCGGCATCCATTTATACCATTACCTTCCTTGCTGCGGCTTCCATTTTAGCTGCTCACCACTTTCTCACACCTCTTTCCAAAATTCTTCCAGGTACTGCTCTAAATTGACGGCAAGCTCTTATTTTTACTCCTTTTCTTCTGGTTTCCAGGTGTGATTTCCCTTTGGATTTGCTTGGTCAGGATGTCGAACATAGACATAGCCGGGATCCTGAAGGAGCTGCCGAGCGAGGATGGCGGCCGGGTGGTGGTTCCCAAGACCAAGATCGTGTGCACGCTCGGGCCAGCGTCGCGGTCGGTGCCGATGGTGGAGAAGCTGCTGCGCGCGGGCATGAACGTGGCGCGGTTCAACTTCTCCCACGGCACGCACGAGTACCACCAGGAGACCCTTGACAACCTCAAGATCGCCATGCACAACACCGGCATCCTCTGCGCCGTTATGCTCGACACCAAGGTCTCAAGTCTCAACGTTTATATGCCTGCGTCCTTTCTTCAGTTCGATATATTTCCAGCTTGTTCCCTTTTGTCTACTAGGAAAAAAAAATTCTTTTGACGTTTTCTTTATATACTTGCTTTTGTCACAACATTTAGGTGAATATTTGTGTTCTTCCATTAGAAGATAGTTATGCATTGGATTTATCTCGTTGCTAGTTCTTGTTTTAGAAGGAAAATATGTCATTTTGGGATCTCAGCTCGTTATCTGCATTAATTTCAGGGTCCTCTGCATTAAATTCTGTGGTTAATCAAGCTATTAGAGTTAATTGGTTCAGGAGGTCCTGCGCAAAGGGAATCCTCTGAAACATTTTTTTGAAAAACAAAAAAAAATAAGCATCTCAAACTTGTGGATGATATGTGCATCTTAGATATACTGTTTAGAGAAATTGTGTAATCTTCTAATACATCCAGATGTTTGCAAAAAGAAGGTAAAGAGGTTATAAATAATAGAATCATGTCACAGTTGGCTGTGCATGCGTGTCTGCGGTTGGGGAGAACATATTTTTTCCTTTGTCTGATGCATCTGTTATTATAAGTTCTAGAAGGTCTCAAATTACCTGCATGTGACATCTGATATCACAATAGACAGGACTTCATGATGTTGTTGTAGATGGTTTAATGTCAAGAGAAGGTGGCACTAAAAGAATCAAGCAATTCGTAGCTTGAGTACTTAGGGGATTTTTAATTTTCGTCCAGGCAAGAATCAAATATGCGGTAGACAACTGAGGATCCTATTTTCCAATTTATTTACGAACTTCAGTTTCCCTTGTAATAGGACAAATAAGGCTCCAAAAGTTACCTGAATAAGGGCATTTTACTTCAGAGAAATTTGCAATTTCTCCGTGCATTATTGTCGAATAATCTTAAGCTACCATGGTTCTTTTTCTTCTCGAAAGGAAGTAAGATAGAAGATGAATTCAGAAATTATTGTCTCATTATTGAATTGCCTTTTCTCCAGATCTGGGTTTTCCTGTTGAATTGTTACTTCTCTTTTTTTTTATGAAAGAGACACTTTTCAAAGATATTTCTCATTACTGCATCTCTTTGCTAATAACATAACTACAATGATTTGTTTTATTAACTTATGTTGTGGAAATACTATAAACTAAATATTCCTCTCATGTAACTGCTTTACCAAAAGGTTAATGAAGATTTCTTGAACATCTTCCCAAGTTTTCTTCTGTTTAATTAAACATGAGACAATGTGTCCACGTAGTTCATATTCATAGAAACTACAAGAGGATGTTAATTACATATTTATAAGATTCTAATAACATAATGAATTATTAACAAACACTATTGTATCAGTTGATAGGATATGCTTCTGTCCAACTTAATTCATCATAACATATATGAATGCTGGTTGCATCTTATGAACTGACGATTTATAGTTGGTTGTATGTCATAGGGGCCTGAGATTCGAACTGGTTTTCTGAAGGATGGGAAGCCTATTAAACTGGTAGAGGGTCAAGAGATCATAATTAGCACTGATTATAGTCTCAAGGGTGATGAGAAAACTATTACAATGAGTTACAAGAAACTCCCTGTAGACCTAAAGCCTGGAAACAACATATTATGCTCTGATGGCACAATAACACTGACTGTGCTTTCGTGCGATCCAGAAGGTGGAACTGTGAAATGCCGATGTCAAAATAGTGCAGTTCTGGGTGAAAGGAAGAATGTAAATCTACCAGGTGTAGTCGTTGATCTTCCCACACTTACAGATAAGGACAAGGAAGACATCTTGGGATGGGGTGTTCCGAACAAAATTGATATGATAGCCCTCTCTTTTGTGCGCAAGGGATCTGATCTGGTTAATGTTCGGAAGGTTCTCGGGCCTCATGCGAAACAAATAAAGCTGATGTCAAAGGTTGGTTCTTCAATTTTTCTCATTGTTCTGCTATTTTAAATTTTGTAGTACAAATACAAGAATATCTTCTTTTTCCTCTTCATTGTTAGTATTCTTACCGTATGCATGTATGTATCTGTTATAGCTTTCTGAATTTTGACTTTTTTTAATGTTGGTTGGTAAAGGTTGAGAACCAGGAAGGTGTTATGAACTTTGATGAGATACTCAGAGAAACTGATTCTTTTATGGTTGCTAGAGGTGATCTTGGAATGGAGATCCCTGTTGAGAAAATCTTTCTGGCTCAGAAGATGATGATCTACAAATGCAACCTTGCTGGCAAGCCTGTTGTTACTGCGACCCAAATGCTTGAGTCGATGATCAAGTCTCCACGCCCTACGCGTGCTGAGTGCACTGATGTTGCAAATGCTGTTCTTGATGGTACTGACTGTGTCATGCTTAGTGGTGAAAGTGCAGCTGGAGCCTACCCTGAATTGGCAGTGAAGATTATGGCACGCATCTGTATTGAGGCTGAGTCTTCCCTCGATTACCGAACCATCTTCAAGGAGATGATAAGGGCTACACCTCTTCCTATGAGCCCGTTGGAGAGTCTTGCTTCCTCAGCTGTTCGTGCAGCAAACAAGGCAAATGCAACATTGATCGTGGTTTTAACACGCGGTGGAACCACTGCCAAGCTGGTAGCCAAATATCGGCCTGCTGTGCCTATCCTGTCTGTAGTCGTACCAGTACTAACTACAGATTCATTCGACTGGACTGTCAGTGATGAGTCTCCCGCCAGGCAGAGCCTTGTCCACAGAGGTCTGATCCCAGTGCTTGCAGAAGGCTCGGCAAAAGCAACGGATGCCGAATCTACTGAGGAGATCCTGGATGCTGCTCTGAAGACAGCAGTCAAGAAGCGTCTGTGCAAGCCTGGTGATGCTGTGGTCGCACTGCATCGCATTGGCATAGCCTCAGTCATAAAGATCTGCATTGTCAAGTGATCACGTGCTTGGGTAAAATCGTATTTTGAGCTGAGTAAAACATATAGCGGGTTGAGAAAACTCGTATAGCGGCTTTTGCTCTCTTTTTGCTTAAATAAGTCATTGCTACTTTGTGTCACCATCACAATGGACAACTTTAGGCGTTTGTTTCCTAAAATTGCTTTTGTTTACAGAAGGCAGTTATCGGCATACAACTTTTTGTAGTCTATTTTGAACCCAATTTCTGAAGTTGTTACTTGTTTCCTCTTAATTTTTTGGTCGTGCTGTCAGCCACTTCAGATTATACCATGCGAGAACTTTGGACTTTGAATAGCCCTTTCACCGATATATTTCATATGCCCGTCGTGACCGACTGCTCTTATATTCTTTATTTATATCTTAACTTTATACGGACTGTATTTGTGCACATAAGCTGTAACATCCATAATTTTTATAAAATAAAAATTAATAATATAAAGTAGGAGTTAAGAATAAAATTATCTTAATAATTTGATATTTTTAATTTTACTTAAAGGAATTTTTAATTATAAGAAAGATAGAGGAGATTAATTTAAATTTTGATTAAGATTATGTCTAGAACGAAAAGACATGTGAAGGCGAGGAATATAAATTGAGCAAGAAGAATGAATAATTAATTAATTAAGGTATATAATTAGGAAGAATTATGATATGTAATAGTTTCATGTCTATATTATAATTGTGGATGAACTAAAAGGAGAGGATGACTTACAACATCGACAGACGAACGCGGATAGGAAACGGACCGCGTGTGATAAGCAAGAACGACGACCGTGTGAACGTCGGTCGTGTAGCGCATGCAACACGACCTGCGTCGTAATGAAAAATTGAATTGGATTGAATGCGGATCGGCTCGCCTCGAACCCAGATCGTGCAAAAGATAACACGAACTATGTCGGTAACTAATGTGGGTTGTGTCCCGAAACAAAAATGGATCATGTCTCGATGGAAACATCGCAAGGACGCGAGCCGTGTACTCGTTGCCAGATTAAATTCTTTTGACCTTATCTTATTTTATTTGATTTAAGTATTGATTGATGCATGAAATATAAAATTTAATTTTTTTGATAATAAAATCTAAAAATGAATATTGCATGTATTCAGTTGAGTCATGAATTGTATGATTTGGTTCCCGATGAATTGATCCCCTGTATAAGAGAATTGGGTTCATTTAGGCCCTATTTGGTTGCAACGATATTATGCATGGGATATATTTTTAATCCATCACTTACTCTCATCCTCTTAATCCACCAAGAATAGCACTAATCTATGAGAGAGGAAATATATTTCTCTCTATTTTTTACTCCCACCACAATTAATGCAGTCATACCCACCAATTCAAAAAAAAAAATCTGTTTGGTTCAAATATGGAGATAAGACCTTAATCTTGGCCTTGTTTTACAACCACACAGGGCCTTAGAGACAACTGGTTCAATTGGGTTCCTTGTAACTCACCATGAATCTCTTTAGGTATCGTTTGGATGCAAGAACTTAAGTTCTTTGTAGTTCTCGAGAACTAATTGATTAGATCGATAAACTCTGATGTAGTGTTTGGATGAAAAAGTGTAATGATGAAGAACTAAAAAGTTGATTAGATGTGTTAATTCGATGGGTGTTTGGATGAAATTTTAGAGCTTAGAATTATTTTATTTGATTAAATGAGAAGAAAATATAATTTTATTAAACTAAAAGAGAAGAAAATAATAAAATATTAAACTAAAATAAAATTTATAATAATGTATTATTATTTAAAATGATTAACTTAATATAATAAAATATATTTTTTATTCATAAATAATTAATAATGTCAAATTATCTAGATTTGATAAATTCATTAGACCTTTCATTGAACGTAATTTATTTATAATATTGAATTAAGCATATTACAAAGTTTTTATTTATTTATAACAAAATAATTTGATTAAAAATTGATATAAAAATATATAAAATTAACCTTACACTCTCACTTATGTACATAAATTCATGTTTTAATTCAATAGTTTTAATTTAAAGTTAAAATATTTTATTTTAAAAAATACGTAAATGTCATTTTTAATTGTAATAAAATAATATTACTAATACAATAATCTATCTATCATCAAAATAATTATTTAACTTGCTAAGTAATGATGAAGATAATTATTATTTATTAATAAATAAAATCATTATGCAATTTTAATTTTTATATGTTTATTAAGTAATTTTAAAAAATATAATATAATAAGAGTAGTAAATAAAGTAACAAAAGTTATTATATCTTATAATTAAATAGCTTTTATATGTTTATTAACAAATAAGTTATTATGATTTACTAATATATAATAAATGATATAATTATATACACTAATAATTAAATTATATATATATATATATAGGCCTAAAAGTAGGTGACCTACTTTTAGGCTTATGCATAAGGACAAAAAAAAAGAAAACGGTTCTAGTCCTTTGTTAGAACCAATCAAGTTATTGCTAGAAGCAAAAACTTGAAGGAAAAAATCAAGTGGGATTTGGAGCGTTGACCAAAATTTTGGTTCTGATGGGTCCCGCAAAAAAAGATGGCTATGTTTGACAAAACTAGCGGAAACCAGGACTGGTTCCCGCATCCAAACGGGGCCTTAAGGAGTATGATTGATTTTTTCTAATTCAATTGTTAAATGAGTTCTTTAAGAAATAATCATCAATCTTTTTGAAATATGGTTGATTTCTCTTGGTTCAATTGTTAAATGAGTTCTTTGAGAAACAATCATCAATTCTTTTGGAGTATCGTTGATTTCTCCTAGTTCAATTAGATTTCTTCGGTAACCGTTGTCACTATTGATTAATTCTTCAAACCTAGTTAGCCTTAATGACATAGAGTTACAAGTCAATCACCTTCATGATTGTTATAATTGAACAAAGATTGATCAAAAGAATAAAAAGTCCTAAGTAAAAGATTGAATTGGGCTTGAATAGATAATGACCTTTACTTCATAGCATTGTAATTGAAGTTCTTACAATTGCTAAATGATATTGACATGAAGATGAGGTAATAAAAAACTAAAGAGGCATAGTAAGAAGAATATGTTTATTATTCTATGTCTTCTATAACAAAAGAGATAATGAGGAATAGATGATTACAATGGTGGCACAAAGGTTCGTGATATGACAACTTATACATGGTAGAAGTCTAGTCTGAGTCAAATTAATTTTACAAAGTTTCTATTAATTATGTCTTTTCTTTTATGAAACAATGTAAAAAGATGATTTATGTTGCTAGATTATTTTATTAAGTATTATTTAAAGTTATTGCTTTCGCAATTATTGATCGGTCTTTTGGTCAAAACTAAGTTAAAGTATTGTCGTAGCGTCTTTAAGTTTATATTTTACTACATACCAGAGTGTGGATTTGGGGGCGTTAGGCCGTTTGTCTAAAGCAAATTATATGTGAAATAAATATATATAATATTTTCATTTATTTTTCTAAACTTTGAAGTATGAAGAAATTTTTACAATCAAATCAAATTTTATTTATAAGAAAGAAAAATACATTTTAAATCTTGTGATTGACTACAACTTATGTGAGAAATAAATAACATTAATTTAGAAATTAAAATAACAATTATCATATAATTAAAATTTAGATTATTATTATTCACATATAAATAATATATTAGTTATTAAAAATTAGAGACCTCAATCTTTGCGAGGGCCTCGAGCAATTGCTTCGATCGCTCGGGTCCATCGGATCAGATCGAACTAATAGACTCAACAATCCGAACTGATCTCAATTGAATTCGATCGGATCGAATTCGAATCCATCATATTCTAATTCGATCAGATCAAATTCGAATCCATCAATATCCTAATTCGATCACCAATGAATCCAGTATGGATTTAAAAATTTCAAATTTAATCAATCTGACTTTACTTAATGACCCAAATTTTTATATTTTATTTTTGTTAAATTTAAACTAATTTATTCTTGATAATAATTTTATATTACTTGTAAATTAAAATATATTAAAATTCACATCTTTTGAAATATTACAACCATTTGATTTTTTTATTTTTAAAATAATTAATATTCAATATTATAAAATATAACTTAATATAAAAAAATTAATTGAATAAATCTACGATCCGACTTAATGTAATTTGATCCATTTGAAAATTAAATTGAATTAGATTTTATGATTAATTTATTATTATTTCATCTCAATTTAATTTGATCAAATTAATTGAGTTGAATTAAATTTAAGATCGAATCACGTCAAATCCGACACGTGAAGCTCAGGCCTCCAGCTGACGCTGCATAATTCAACTTTTTATGATGGCGTTTATAAACTACGAGGCGAAAGTTTACTATAGAGAATAATATAAAGTGAAGGTGATAAAACAATAAAATATTTAAAATGTAATGATATTGCCTTCCAGAAAATAACAATTGAGAATAATTGAAGCATTTTTTCATATATTATGAGCTTAATAATATTTAATTAATATTTTTCTAATCTTTTTATTTATACCTAAATATAAATATAATGTTAATTTTTACAATTTATTTTCTCTGCTAACTTATCTTCAGCGTCAACGAACTGCAGAGTTTCCAATGCCATATGTTTTGCTCATAGATTGCACGTAGCATATGACAACAAAACGGTCTTAACTGGCCATTAATCAATCCTATTTAGAGGTCTTTATTATTTGTTAAAAAAGTTGTGTTTGTTTCTTTAAAAAAAATGAAGGAAACAATTCTCAGATACATTTTAACGAAAGAATCTATGGTTTTATGAGTACAAATAAACATTTATTCTCGTAAACTATTTTTTTATTGGTTACCAAATGAAAGTTTTTTTTTAAAAAAAAACTCTTAAAATACATTTTTCCTTAAAACTGCAAAATGCATTCTTGATAAGGCAGACTCTGCCCAAAATCTTGGAACTTTTCTTGCAGTTTGGGACAAGCACCCAACCAACGCTGCTGTTTCCAACCTGTCGTCGTCCCCTCCGCCATTTGCATGCTTTGTCAAATGCACCTCCACCTTCCAATTCCGGTCAAAGTCGATCTCCGGCAACTTTGTTAATGTCGCTCGTTTACTTCTGATCGAAATGGTCTTCGCCACGCGAATTCTTACCCCGGTCTTGTCGGCGTCGCACAAGAGCGGCGTCCCTTCTGGTGAATCCAATTGTTCGGCGCCTAGGCGGTCTGGCAGTGGCTCGAGGATCAGGTGCACGAGCAGGCAACAGGCGTTGCCCGCTAGTTGTTCGTCCCGTGGCCCCAATGATTCGGGCGTCGCGAGGATCTTCGTCGTTTCGGACCTGCACACCGACTACCAAGAGAACATGGAGTGGGTGAAGCGCCTGTCGGCTGTGTGGTACCGGAATGACGTCCTCATCGTGGCTGGAGAT
The DNA here is from genome assembly GCA_001647135.1 of Pontederia paniculata. Classification (NCBI taxonomy): domain Eukaryota; kingdom Viridiplantae; phylum Streptophyta; class Magnoliopsida; order Commelinales; family Pontederiaceae; genus Pontederia; species Pontederia paniculata. Next base: position 23,549 of record LTAE01002884.1, on the reverse strand, counting down.
GTCGCGGAGACGTACAAGAACTTTGTGGTCACCATGACAGAGTTGAAGAACAGGTTTAACAGTGTGTTCTTTGTGCCCGGGAATCACGATCTCTGGTGCCGACGGGAAGGTGGAAGATTCGTAAGATACTCCTGAATATTTCTTATAATTCGTTGACGGTGAAGCATTTGTTAGTAGTGTTTAATTTCTCTTTTGATGATGATACAATTGTTAGATAACAGAAGCCTATTAATCCCGTAACAGTTTTAGCTGTTGAGGAGGTGGAAGTCTGGCAATAGAGGCTTCCATTTCGAAAGACAATTGATTCAGATAGCATGAATTTGTTTTCAGATGAATTCACTGGAGAAGCTGAGTGCATTGTTTGATGCATGCAGTGATCTGGGAGTAAATACAAGTCCAAGAATTATAGATGGTCTAGGAATCATTCCTTTGCTTTCATGGTATCACAAGGTATTCAACTACGTTAATGAATTATATTGGTTCCTTTTTAGGCTAATGTTTAATTGCCATGACTCGGCCTTTCTTCTTCAATTTGATGAAGTTGAAGTGACTATCTACAGAGCTTTGACAAAGAAAAGGATATTTCTAATGTTCGAATTCCATCACTTGAAATGGTAAAGTCCCCTCCCCATATAATGTTCTTTGTTTTTGGTGATAACCATATAATGTTCTTTGGTGCTTTATGCAGCATGGTTTTTGTTATAATAAATATCTTATGACATAGTGTAGCATTTTGTCAAGAAATTGGTAAAGTATAATAGGCCATGCATATTAGTGAGAAATCTTTGTATGATTAGTTATTTGAGTTTTCACACTTTCAATTAAACTGTGTTGAGATTCAAAGTTGAAAGAAAATCATCTGGCAAATTTGATGTTAACATATAGAGCAATACAACCTCAATGCATAGCGAATCTCCATTACTGTTGAAGAGTCGGTGCTATTAGATCTGTTTAGTTACAATGAATTAAAAGTATTCTGTGGAAAGGCTAAACAAATAAACTTGAGACTAGTATCAAAATGATATTTAAGGAAAAAAAAACAGAGAGAAGTATAATAGGCATGGCCTATTATAATGTTCTTTGGTGCTTTATGCAACATGGTTTTTGTTAGAATATCTTAAGATATAGTGTAGCATTGTCAAACAATTGGTAAAGTATAATAGGCATGCATATTAATGAGAATTCTTTGTATGATTAAGTATTTGACTTTCACACTTTCAATAAAACTGCATTGAGACTCGAAGTTGAAAGATCATCTTGCAAATTTGATGTTAATATATCAAGCAATACAACGCATAGCCAATCTCTATTACTGTTGTAGAGTCAGTGCTACTAGATCTAGTTAGTTAGTTAGCTACAATGAATTAGTAGTATACTATAGAAAGGTGAAACAAATAAACCTGGGACTAGTTATCAAAATGATACTTAAGAAAAGCAGTAGACACGCACTTGGAAGCCAGTAGTGAAGTATCAGAAAGTGTTCGACAAATCTAGAAGTGATTTATAATTATTAATCTGTTATGTTAATATCCACATTTTTTATCACCAGTGATATTTTAAATGTCTGCATATATTGAAAAGATCTGGCATCATCAACTCACTTAAATCCCTTTCTTGGTGCCAATATCCTACAATGTATACCTTCATCACAACTTCACAAGTACTCTTGATGTTTAGTTGTTATTAATTTATGGTTTTGGTTAACAAAGTATGTTGTTTCATTGGGCCTTCCTGACCAGTCCAGCCATTCTCTTCATGCAATGTGTGAAAACCATTTTGTTTTTTTCACATGTTGATGAGTATCCCCTGCTCGAAGTTACCATCAAGAATGATTGGAATAGAGGATTTTATTGTCGCTAGATATAGTGTATTTTGCAAAGTCTTCAGCAAGCGAGCCAACAGATCTTTACGATGATTATGTGACTTCAGATAAAAGGGCAATTAAATTTCATCGCGTATAGATGAAAAATTGGAGAGTTTCAAATTCTTCTATGACATTGAGTTTAAACTTAGCATTTTTTCGTAGCATAAATTTTTTGTTACTTTCTGTATTGTGGAGCATTTGAAATCATTCATGTTAATGACTTTCAAAGTATACCATTTTGAATCATTCATGTTAATGACTTTCGAAGTATACTTTCTTTTCCATGGTTGCTATGCACCAGTGTAATTTGTCCAGTGGGAAAGCCTGTAAAATTAGTTGTCCTAGAACCTAATATTTAGGCTGTGTTTGGGAGGGCAGCGTTTTGGGCCAAACGCTTCCCTCCCAAGCGTTATTGTGCAACCTTCTTAGAATCACATTTATTTCTTCTTGCACCGTATCCAATTTTTGGTCCAACTATGATCAGGCTTGTAAGGATTTCCATGCGTGCAAGTGGCCCCAACAATTATCAAGTAGTGATGTCTCCCTTTCTCAGTGCTTTGATTCTATGAACGAGAAACATCATAGTTTGATTGAAGAGATGAAAAGCAACTGCTCTCAGTTGATAACATTCTCTCATTTTCTCCCAAGGTAAGTTATTATGTCAAACCCTATTGATCATCAATTTTCCAGCTTCAAAACAATGCCACAGTATTTACATTGTGAAAAGTAGGATTTTGACCAGCATCTTCTTAATTGAACCTCCAACTGGTTTCATCAGGCACGAACTGTGTCCTGAGAAAAGAATGCTCTTCTATCCAAACCTTCCAAAGATAGTAGGATCTGATCTCCTGGAGGTCAGAATAAGGTCGATACACAACAATGATGGGATCGGAGTGCCTTGCCATGTTTTTGGTCACACACACTTCTGTTGGGATTCTACTCTGGATGGCATCAGGTACATCTGCAGCCATGTCATATTGTTTACACTTGAAAGGATAAGAATTGTGCATTTGCCCTGCAGGTATGTCCAAGCACCTCTGGGTTATCCTAGAGAAAGAAAAAGAAAAATGAACGGTGGCGAAGATTGGCTGCCATTTTGCATCTACCATAAGGAATTCACAGATGAATTATCACCTTCCTTCTGGTCCGATTACTATGCCAAAAACAAGAGAACGCCTGAGAATACTCATCTTGCGCCCTGGGTTTCCAAATTTTACAGAAAGTAGACTGTTTTCGTTACTTCTCATTTCTATCTTGTGATTGAATTTAAAACCTATGATAGCTGTTACATGAGATATCAGAAATATCATTTTGATTCGACCCTACTGGGGTTTAATTTTGTGATTAGTTTATCAAATCTACTCTAATTATGAGTCGAAGATGTACAATGATGAGTGAAACTTGTAAACCATACGTTTAATTTGTGAACCAAATAATTCAGTTCTGAGTTTGTTTATTTGGAATCGAGTAGATGTTTCCGAGTTGAGAAATCATGTATTCGAGTCTTGCGTGTGCACCGGTGCAAAAGGAGCTAAACATTTGAGAGGGCATAGAAGTGCGTCCTTTTTTTCTTTTTTTTTTTTTTTTTGAATAGAAGTGCATCTCAATGCTAAGCAACTCAAAAACTACGTTGACGAGAATATTGACAAATAAGCTTACAAATGTTTCCTCCTTTTAGCATCGTGTACATGGCCAGTGGCACATTTATTGACTAATAGAACTCGGGGGGATGGTGACCTTATTCCCAGTCTCAAGACCAGAAATCGCACTGTACTGCAAACCACTCTTACAGTCTTACCAAGATTCAAGATTAACAAGTAGAGATAAACCCTGTACAACAAAGTGGCTTAGTAGTCCTCGGGAGCCAAGGGCTGGTGTGTACCGTGCGGCACCTCGGTGGGGATGACGAGGAACTCGTAGATGAGCGCCGCCAGCGCCGCCCCCACGAACGGACCTAGCCAGTAGACCCAGTGGTTCTTCCACCGCCACCCCACAAGCGCCGGCCCGAAGGCCCTCGCCGGATTCATCGCCGCCCCGTCGAACGGGCCGCCGGTGAGGATGTTAGCGCCCAGGATGAAGCCGATGGCGAGGGGCGCGATGGTGCCGAGGGTGCCCCTCTTCGGGTCGACTGCCGTGGCGTAGAAGGTGTACACAAGTCCGAAGGTCATCACGATCTCGAGCAGCACCGCGTGCCAGTCGCTGACGCCCGAAGCCACCGCAAACCCCAGAGGCCTCTGCACTCCATGAGAAATGTTACAAAACACGCATGTAGTAAACCTTGACACGGCATATACATGTTAATGATCAGAGTTCAAGTAAACAAGCCTCGAGATGGAGTATACACCCTTACCATGCCACCAGTTGTTAACCGAAGGAGGAGGGCAGCGACGATGGCGCCGAGCAGCTGAGCCACCCAGTAGATGATGGCGCGGACGAGGGAGATGCGCCCGCTGACGAGGGTGCCGAAGGTGACGGCAGGGTTCACGTGGCCGCCGGACACGTTCATGGCCACGGATACGGCCACGAAGAGCGCCAGGGCATGCGCTATCGCCACGACAACCAGCCCTCCGGCTGTGGACGTGTCCTCGTAGAGCTTTCCTGCAACCAAGTCCCAGGAGTTCATTAGTACGTACGTATGCATGACGTCTATGAACGCACCCACATGCAAGCGGCGACGTATTATCGTAGCTAAGCTACCTACCCAGGGCAAGGACAGAGCCTTCTGCGGCGAAGACGAAGAGAGCAGTGGCGATGAACTCGGACAGGGCCGCACGCATGGCGTCCGGATGCATGGCATCTTCGGTGCGGCCAAAGGCGTACCTGCGAGGCATGGCTGCTGTTTCCGTGATTCCCTCTGATAAAAAATCCCCAGTTCTTTCCCCTCTATTTTCTTCCTCAAGTTCTCACTTGCTGCACTATTGAGTCTGTTAGCAGAAGGCTTTCTGAATTCAAGTCTACAAAGGAGAACGGGAGGTAACAATGATATGAATATTGGGGCCAAGGAGGAGAGAAGCTTATAATAACAGGAAAGATGGTGATAACGAGAGGACACGTGGATAGGAGGGCCGCCGAGAGCGGTGGCACGTTGAGAGGGTAGTGGAGAGGTGGCCAAAACTGTGCTGCATGGCTTCTGTGTTCTTATCTTCCACCTTGTAACCTTCTGTTTTCTGAGACACTTTCTTCCGAGGAAAGATATGTATCTATCTTTCCATAGATACATCTCATCTGGTTCCGCCATGCAAATTTTACACCAACATATACTTTTTGCATTCGAAACATTAATCTAATAACTAGTTATAAAGAATGCAAGTTAATGCCGGCAAGCCTGTGACATAAAGTAAACGGAGAGAGAGAGAGAGATCAATTCTATATATGCATGGCCCAGGTAATATGTGTATGTGGATAGGGATCACTGGCATGTTGGAAGTGAGAGCCTCTCTCTCTCTCTCCAAAATCTCATGATCCAAGGTTCAATTTTGTGTGCTGCTGCATCTTGACAAATTGACAAGATGGCACGAGATGTCAGTTTTCGATTTATTTGGGTATGTATTAAGGTTGTCTGTTTGCTGTGCTTTCTCACTCCTCCCATCAGCCCCGTCTCATGTCTCATTAATGAGCATCCGTAAGCCATGTTTGGATCAACTAAAAGTTTTGAGAGATCTTTGTTGCAGCTTCTTGGTCATGTCATCCAATAAGAAAATGGAGGGTCTACTTTTATTTTTCTTTTATACAAGTTTGAACTTGTATTTTTCTTGTTTACCTATTAGTTTTCCCATAACAAATGTGGTTCTGTTGTGAAATAAAGTTTCATTGCAGATCAAATTTTGAGATCTGAATTCTTATCTGCATGCACGAGATAAACGAAACTGTTAATATTTCACATAAAAAATATGTGTACATAACAGAGCGAAAGAGTTCAATTATGAATCAAACTCAATAATTCATAGATGATTATTCTTGTTTATATACAATTACATCATTAGAATAAGAATCTCTAATGTGGAGATCGTGTGATGTAAGTGGAGCAGGTAAATCGGACGTAAGTTGAACATGTAATACGACTCCTAGTTAGTAAGTGGACCGAATATAATGAAAGTTGTTGAGAAAATGTGAATGTTATTCTGATGCGCCCCGGCAAGCTGATGGCGGTCGTCGACATAGCTGAAGCTTGTCACGGATGAAGATAAATCACTTCTCGAAAAGTGATTTTGTCATTATGTACACCAGTTGGTCATGTGTGGAGATGAACTAAACAAGAGGACGTTTAGCAGCGACCTCTTCACGAATAAAGTGAAAATCAATCTCAATGTGCTTGGTTCTGACATGAAATACAGGATTAACGGAAAGATAAGTGACACCAATATTGTCGCACGATAAAATTGGAGGTGAATATATGGAGAAGCCGAGTTCACAAAGTACGAATTGAACCCAAAGAAGCTCGGCAGTAGCATCTGCGAGGGATTTATATTCGGATTTCGTTGAGGAACCGGAGACAGTGCGTTGTTTCCTTGCCGACCAAGATATTAGATTATTTTCAAGATAGACAACAAAACCTCTGACAGATTTGCGATCTATGGAATAACCTGCCTAGTCAACGTTTGAAAAAGCTTGGAGCTGAGTTGAAGAATTTCTGTTGATTTTGAGTGCCAAGTCCATGGTTTTGAGAAGATAACGCAGAATTCTTTTGACCAGCTGCCAATGGAAGTTGCTATGGGAATGCATGAATTGACACACGTGACTGATGACGAAAGAGAGATAAGGCCTTGTGAGTTGGAGATACTGCAGAGCTCCTATAGCTTGGCGATACATCGTTGGATCAGAGAATGGAGGACTGTTATGAGGTGGCTTAACTCCTATCGCCAATGGTGAGATGATGGGTTTTGCATTTGCCATTTTAGTTCGCTGAAGTAAGTCTGTAATATACTTCCGTTGTGATAGCATGATACCATCAGCAGATCGAATAACCTCGATGCCAAGGAAGAAGTGCAAGTCGCCAAGATCCTGAACAACAAATTTTGTCTTGAGATGGTTGATTATGTCATCAACCAGTGCAAGCGATGAACCTGTAATTAATTAAGTCATCTACATATATCAAAATAAAAACAACATTAGTAGATGTTCGATGAGTGTATAAAGAGGCATCAACTGCAGAGCCAACAAATCCATATTGTTTGAGTTCTTGTGTAAGAGTGTGGTGCCACATTCGGGGGGCTTGTTTCAGGTCGTAGATGGATTTTTTGAGTTGGCAAACATGATTAGGTCGAAGTTGATCAACAAAACCACTTGGTTGATCCATGTAAACTGTTTCGTTAAGCTCACCATGAAGGAAAGCATTTCCAATATCTATTTGGCGCAAGAGCCAGTTTTTAGAGACAAAAATTGACATATGGTACGTATTGTTGCAGGCTTGATGACGGGACTGAATGTTTCTACATAGTCGATTCTTGCATGCTGATGGAATCCTTTGGCGACTAAACGAACCTTATGATGATCAATAGAACCATCTGATTTGTATTTGGTGCGGTAAATCCAACGACAACCAATGACATTCATAGAGTTATCGCAGGGAACCAATGTCCATGTGTCATTCCTTATGAGGGCATTGAATTCATCAGTCATGGTTGCTCGCCATTCAGGGTGCTTGAGTGCTTTGGTGTAGCAGGTAGGAGTTTGTGATGCCGATGAGGAAATGACTGAGGAGTGAGCATATTTGAGGCCAGCCAATTGTCGATAACCTATAAGTTTTCGCGGGCGAAGTGTGCGCACAGTTGGTGGGGACTCAAGAGGGATTGCGCTGGGAGAGGGAGATGACATAGGAGAAGAAGAACAAGATGTGCATGAACGTCAAGTGCAGGTGAGGAAGGCATGGGAATGGAGAGCCAAGGTGAGGAAACAGGTGGGCAAGTAGATGGCATAGAGAGATCTGGGTTCCGAAATGGAAATTTTGATTCATCGAAGGTGACATGCTTAATAATGTAAACTCGTCCACTTGGTCGGTACAAGCATCTGTAGCCAGCAGTGTTGAGTGGGTACCCTAAGAAGACACATGCAATGGAGTGGTAGTCAAACTTACGGCTGTTCACTACAACAAAAACTGGTTTTTGCGTCAAAATATTTGGGAGGGTCTAAATAACCCTCCCAAATGAGGCGGTCCAAGTTGACCGCCCCATTTGGGGTGGTCTATTTGACCCCCCCAATAATGGGGCGGTCTAAGAGACCCCCCAAATGGGGCGGTCTAGACCGCCCCAAATGGGGCGGTCTGCTAGACCGCCCCATTTGGGAGGGTGATTTGGGGCGGTCTGCTAGACCGCCCCACTTGGGAGGGTCTGAGACCCCCCCAAATTAATTTTCAGATTTAATTTCCCTCCCCAAATCTTTCTTCTCTCTCTTCACAATTTTCTCTCCCTCTCACGTTTTTTCTTCCTTCACCGGCGGCGGCGACTTTCCTCTTCGGATCCGGCGGCGGTGGCTTTTCGGTGAGTTTCTTCTCCACTTTTCTCCTCCGGCGACGCACCTCCCTCTTGTTTCTTTTTTTTCCCTTCGCACGAACTAATCTCTCGTCGGATCTACGCGAATCCGGCGTGGATCTGCCGCGGATCCGGCGACGACGAGCGCGCATATAAATTATTCTTCACTGGGAAGTCCAAACTGCGAAACACCTGCTCACTGCTGGGTGTGCTGCCTTTGTTGGCTCTAAGAAATTGGTTATAGGGGATTTGTTCATCTTCCTTAGGTAAAAGCTTTTTTCAAGTTTGATCCTACCTCTATCCATAGTTTTTGACTTGCTCGTCATCTAATTCATACTTGAGAAGCTAAAAAATTGGCGAAGGAGCAGGGGAAGATGAAGAATTGCATGTTGGGGTGAGACATGCTCAACAGCAGAGCAAAGTTTGTATCACTTGTTTCAAGTCAGAACATGCAGCTTGGGGTCTTCACAAATCACAACTGCATCTTGTGCTGTTGCTACAGGAACCCCCTTTATTGTCTACTGCACACCAAAGCCTCAGTTATTTCTTGATAGCAAAAAACAAGAACCATAGAATCATTTTGGTTTTGTACTGAATGTTTCCTAAATCTAAGAGATGGCTTTTTGTCATATATGTTTTAAGATGAGTGGTTATTATTGGCATGATCATTTATTTTCAAGCTGTCAACAGCAACTTCACCGTGGCCACAAGATTTAAGATGAGATTACAAGATGAATATGTTCCCAGTAAGTGGTATATTGACCTGTTATAGATAAGTACTCTGGGACAATTGCTTATATGTTGCAATTTTTTGCAACCTAGATATAATACCTTGATTTGAAGGAAAGTAATTGTTTTCATTTGTTGGAATGCAGTTTCTCAGGAACCATTGTTGGTGTTAGAGAGATTTCTCCTTTGTGAGTGGGTTCTAAGTGGCGATAGCTAGAGGTTCATACAACGTTGTTTGATAAGCCCTTCAATTTTGATTTATTTCTCCCATCTTTTATTTATGCTTGCAATGTTTTTGGTTCGATGGGATGAAGCCACAGAAATACACAGGCCTCTGAGACTGTCTCCATGGGGGATTGAGTTCACAATATGAGCCCTCGGCAGCCAACCATGGGCAGGAACAAGAGGCCTAGGAAGCCAACACATGTTGCTAATAATTCAACTCCTGGTAAATGAAAAAAAAAGGACTCTTTCTGGTTAAACATTTTCCTTCATTTATTTTGTTGCAACTATTTGTTTTTTTTTCATATTTCCCAACCTACAGAACTCAATGTTGCTGCATTCAAGTATTCATGCACCAGTATTTTGCCATCCATGCAGCATGAGACAGGCATACTTGATTCTCAAGCTCTTGTTAAAGATTCTTCGTCTATGATGAAACGTGCTTCTGCCGAGCAATATCGAGATGGAAATAGATAGATTAAAACTTGTCCATCCGATCAAGATGTGAATGTGATGACTAGTGCTGCTGCTTTGTCATCTGTGTTTGGAACATGGTAGAGGAGAAGCAGTCTGGAAGCACCAGTGGCGGCGGCATAAGTTTCCAATTGTTTGGAGTAAATTTATACTGGCCAAACCTCCGAGACTTCGAGGATCTCCCTTCTACGGCATCAGCTCTTGGGACTGAACACAAGCAATCAATTCCCGTGGGGATTCACAGTTAATGCAGATCTTGTGATTAATGTTTGCATCTTATTAGGCTTTTCTGGGGAGGCAGACAACTGCACCAACGAGGCTGTGCAAATAGATTATATTTTAAAGCTATTATCAGGTTTCACGGTACGCTTGATACAAGGTTAATTATACTGTCTAGATAACTAGCTGTCAACTAACGTTATATTTATGTATCAATTTCGTCTTAGAGTGATTACTATACATGGTACTGCTTTTATCTTAGATTTTGATATTTAAAGATTAGTTAAGGATCATAATTCAAGTAGGTAGTTATTTACTCGTTTGTAAATTCTGCTTTGTGGTACATTACTTTGTAACATTGAGAAAATAATGAAGTTATATTGGTTGGAACCATCATCTTTTGTCTTTTCTCTTATTTTGCAATCCTTGACAAGTTCGGGTATATTTTGCATGTTCTTGATTATCGATGTGTTCAGAGATAATGCTGGGCACTCACAAGATTTACTCGTCATTATTTTCACCTTTAGATAAACATCAAAACAAAGCTCCCAAAGTTCTTGGACCCTTAATGAACTAATTAATAAGAAATTTATAAAAGAAAATAAATGTTCCTACTGCTACATATTAGTGGCTGATGATAATTTTGGAAAGAGAGGAAGATTTGCTCCTGGATAATGAAAAGAGAACCAGGAGAGGTACTCCTATTTCATTGTTAATTTGTTGTTTTTGGTGGTGATGATAGGATCAACACATGTATGCGCTGAATATTGTACATCCATGCACTGAAGCAAAACCCAAAACATGGATTTGGTCTGGATTGTGAAGAAAATAGATTAAACCACCTGGGCACATAATAGGAAATAAGAAAAGGAGATATCATTCATGTTTGGACAGTGAAGCGTGCATTTATAGCATGGATTGGTTTGGATGGTGAGGAGGACACATTGAATCACCATGCACATATTAGGAAACAAAACAAAAGGAGATATCATTCATGCTTGGACAGGGAAGCACGCATTTATAGCTTGATGGGCTACAAAAGAGGGTGCGGAGTTCCCACCACCATATCACAAACCATCTTTCTTGTTGCTTACTTTGGTTATCCATGATAAAAATTAGTTGATAAGACACAAGACCACTCTGAGCAAGAAGAGATGCAAGCAACATGTTGCGAATAATTGAGCTCTTGGTAAGTGATTAAACTTTGTAATTACTTTGGTTTATGTATCGTTTGCAACATTGTATAATTTTTATTGTCTCACATATTTGATATTTCAGTACCCATGGCTACATGCATTACCTGCATGCATGCAAAGTCCAGTGTGGCAACATTCCTGTCCTGCACCAATATTTGGCCATCCATGCAGGGTGAGACTGATGTACGTAGATTCATCCAAAAACATGAATGTAGTCACCAAAGCCGTTTTGTCGTCATCCGAGTTGGGAAACAAGGTGGTGGCGAAGCAGAATGAGAGCAGCTGTGGTGGTAACATCACTTTCCGATTGTTTGGTGTACATCTGTTCGCCAAGTCATTGTTTGATACCTTGATCAACTCGTCATTTATGTCGAAGGGTTTAAAGATCCTTCGGCATGATGGTGACCTTAAAATTCTGAACGCAAGTGATCAAGTGCCCTGGAGATGTACAGTCCACACAGCTGCTCAACTAGATCTTATATGGAGGTGAGAGGGAGATTCCACACAAATTGTTATTGTTGTAATAAATATCACCATCATTTGCTCTCTTTCATTTTCTTTGATGGTGTTTCGATTTCTGATGCATATCAGGCTGAGGTTGGAACAGATGGAGTGTATGTCTAAACTAACCTTCTTCCGGAGTTCCAGAACCAGATGTAAGATCTGATTCTGATAACAGTTTGATCCTTTGACTCCGGAGCGATACATCTCGAAGTGGCCCAAGATCTTAACTGCCTCAAATACCAATATTTCCATGGAGGCTTCTCAATTCTGACCTTCCTCCACTGGTATATATATTAACTACTTATCCTAATTATTTGTTTGCTGGCTCTCTTCCTGTTTTTTTGGATTGGTTGCGTTGGTGTGTTACCATGTTACCACATCTGATGCTTATTTATTTCTCTGTTAGGACATGTGGTAGGAGTTGATTCCCGTCAAGAGGCAGTTGTAGTAGATCTCCACATGGCCAGTAGTTGAGACCTTCACAAGGATATTATCCGCCTTCTCATATGCATATGTATATGTGACAGGTGGCCATGGATTTCCGCATCGTGCACAGGGTGTCATTTGATTAATCTACGAATTCTACCTCTTAATTATACCGATGAAGTGAACAAGATGAAAGACCAAGGCTAAAGGCAGAATCTCTCTCTCACACATCTCTCACAATGCTTTAGTGACTAGAAACTTGTCATGTAATATATATAAATATATATATATATGCATGTATATATATACTATTGTGCATATATAAATCGTGATTGTATCGTATATGCACGTGTTCTAGACCTTTGAATTGGTAAGACAATACAAATTATTTATATTTTGGATTGTCGGATCGAAAATGTTAATGATTCAAAGGCACAGAGCACATATGTGCATACATGGTGCAATCACAATTTTTATCTGCACGTTAATATATATTGGAGCCCGGGGGCGCCCGGGCGTCATCTGGGGCGGTCTGCTCAGACCGCCCCATTTGGGGCGGTCTACTCAGACCGTCCCAAATCTAAGTTGCAACCGAGCCCCCTGCGACCATCCTCTTTTGGCCGCTTGACCGCCTCAAATGACGAATTTGAGGCGGTATACACATATTTGAGAGGGTTTTGACCGCCCCAAATATGTAATTTTCTTGTAGTGGTTGTAGGGACGAGTGAGGGGGTAAGCGGTGCACCCAAAGACTCTTAAATGCGAATAATCTGGTGCAATATTATGAAGTGTTTCATATGGTGATAAGTTGTTGAGCAATGGTGTGGGCATGCGATTGATTAAATATGTTGATGTCTCGGCTGCAAATTGCCAAAAGCGTTTGGGTAAGGATGCATGAGCAAGTAAGGTTAGAGTTGTTTCCATGAGATGGCGGATGCGCCGCTCGACAGAATCATTTTGCTCATGCGTGTGAGCACATGTTAACCTGTGGGAAATTCCATTAGTGAGAAGGTAATTTCGAAGTTTTAAAAACTCACCGCCTCGATTAGTTTGTATGGATTTAAGTTTTGTACCATATTGACGTTCAAGATATAAATGAAAAGCTGGAAAATTGATAGCAACTTCTGACTTATTTTTCATAGGAAATGTCCAAATAAATTTTGAAAAAAACATCAACGAAAATAGGGAGATAAACATGGCCTTCAGATGAGGCAATAGGCGCAGGACCCCAGACATCAGCATAAAGTAGTTGTAACAAAGCTTGACTGGTGGAGTTAGTTAGAGGCAGCAGACACCGAGACGCTTTGCCAAATTGACAAGTTGAGCATTTATTTGCAGAATTACGTCGAAGAGACGGAAGGTTATTGCGTCGTAGTACAGTTGCAACAGTGCGCAGGGAAGGATGGCCAAGGCGAGCATGCCACTTATTGACGCAAACAACTTGATTGAGAGGAGCTGCTGGTGTAGAATGCAACTGTTGGAAATGGTACAAGTTGTTCCTAAGATGTCCTCGAAGAAGAACCTGTTGTGTTTGAAGGTCCTTAACAAGAAATTTGTCAGCAAAGAACTGAAAATAACAATTATTGTCGACAGTAAATTTACTAACTGAAAGGAGAGGTTTCACAATACCAGGAACATGTAAAATGTTGTTTAGATAAAGAGGGCGCATAGAGGACTGAAGTGAAGATGAGCTGACATGACTGATTGTTAAGCCATTACCATTGCCAATATGTAGCTGATCTGCCCCACTATAGACCTCTACTGATTGTAGAGCTTGCAAATCAGGCGTGGTGTGATGAGTTGCACCAGTGTCGGGAATCCAATCCGTGTACGCCCCGAGTTCTGGAACTGTGGTGCTGTGGGACGACTGGGTGTGATGTTGAGCCATATTTTCTTGAGGTTTGAAGGAGTATGGATGTCGAAGCTTGCAGTGATAGGGATTGTGACCCATCTTCCCACATACTGGGCAGGGGTCCCTCCTTGGTGCAGAACGACCTTTGCCACCACCACGTCCACACGAAGATGACTGAAGAGAAGTGTGGCGGTATGATCCTGGTGGGGATTTGGTGTAATGTGACTGAGGGAAGGAGTGTTCAACATTGCGAAGTGTCTTCAGTCGAATGTCATGGTTGAGTAGGAGAATGTGAAGTTCTGGGTAGGTAATAGGCGTTGTGCGGGCAGACATTGAGGCAACAATATCACTATACTCTGCACTAAGATTATGGAAGATGATAGCATTAAAACCAGAGATTGATAACTGGTGATCTGCTGCAGCGAGCTCATCCGCCAAGTACTTGGCTTGGCGGAGATAATCAGTCATCGAGAGATCACCTTCTGCAATGTTTGAAGTTGTAGTTTGAGCTGAAGTAGGCATGTTTCAGACGATTCGCCAAACGCATTTTGAAGAGCCTCCCATACCTCCTTGGAAGAACGGAGGCCCACCACAAGAGGTTGCACATCCTCTGAAATGGATGCAAGGAGCCAGCTTAAGAGCAGCTGATCTCGACGTCGCCAGTTGACATAGGAAACATAGACAGGAGAGCTTTCTCCTTGAGTTGCGTTGGGCTTTGGAGGACATGGCACCGTTCCATCGACAAAATCTTCCAAGTCATAAGCGCTTAAGAGAGGCATGAGTTGATTCTTCCAGAGTAGGTAATTGCTATTGGACAATTTCATGGTGAGAAAGGAAGTTGCATGTTGAAACGGTGGGAGCATAGGTCACAGGGATGGTGGGTCTGTAGACAAAAAAGAGGAAGAGGACATAGAGGATGCCATGCAATTAACGTGAGGATTTCACCGTGGTCGTCTGATACCATAACATAGTGAAAGAATTCAATGATGAATCAAACTCAATAATTCACAAATGAGTACACTTGTTTATCTACAATTACATCATGAGAATAAGAATCTCTAATGGGGAGATCGTGTGATGTAAGTGGAGCAGGTAAACCGGATGTAAGTTGAACATGTAATACGTCTTCTAGCTAGTAAGTGGACTGAATACAATGGAAGTTGTTGAGAAAATGTGAACGTTATTCTGATAGTACAAACCTACTCGTGTTCATGTTTTGAAACAAGTTCAAAGCATTCAACAAAATGGTCATTCTTACAAAAGAAGAATGCATATTTAAGCCATGTTGTTGTTGCATGCGCAAACGTACCACGCATCACCTCTTTTTATCTTCTCCACTCTTGGATCCTTTGATCTTCAATCCTCCTGACAACCTCGCTTTTGGCGGGCCTTTCATCCCGCTCTGGCACTGCGCATTGGAGGGCCACCTCCATGTCCTCATGTCTCTTCTTCACAACACGTCCCTCGCCTAGTTGTTGTCGACGACTAGCTTCACCCACCCCGACAGATCCTCCTGCATCATCCAGTATGCCTGATGATGATGGGGAATTTACTCTTTACTTTTCTGCACAAAGACTATACTTTTTCACGAAATTGTGCATCATTCANAACTCGGTAAGCATCATTAAGATCGGTAAATCGATAATCATCTTTAAAGTCGATAGATCGGTAATCATGGAAGTTGTTTCTTCAACTTCTTTCATTTCTTTTTAGTGGAAGAGCTCTTCACTTTATAGGGTATGCCATGAAAATGCCGGTAAGGTCAGTGGTGGATCAAGCCACGACATATGCCCTTTTCTTAGGGAAGGATGCATCACTCGCCTTCGGTGAAATCCTTTTCGTGTATGGGGTGGAGAGTCTCACACAACAGGAACAGTGACAACGGTGTTTTGCCTTCACCAGCCGTGTAGTTTCACTGTGTTGGCTTCAGTTACACTACATGTCCCCCGGTAACGGTAAACGGTAAATCACCAATGCATAGGCATAGCACGGGCATCCCTCAGTTTTCATTTTTTTATCTTCATTAGCCTATTTGTTATCTTTCGATTTCGATAAATTTAAGGATCACGATATGATTAGGCTATAACACTAAAGGTTAACATTAAGAACTTCTAAATCCTACATGAGTCTACATAAATCAAATAGATAAAAGGAAATTCGATATGGTAATAAATTATTATGATTGGCTTGATATTTTTAAATCAGAATTTAATTTAGGATTAAACACATATGATTTTCGGATTTTGAGTAAGGCTATCTAAAATCATGATAAATCTCAAATAATTCAAATCATTAAATTTATTTAACACTTCTTGATCTCATTTCTAATTTATTTCAATAAATAAATAAAATCAATTAATTACTCGACTAAGAATTTTATTATATATATATATATATATATAATATATGGTTGGGTGGTCAAAAACCACTGTAGCCATAATGCATGGCTACGGTGGGTATTGACCACCATAGCCATGTGTTACGGTGGTTTTTTGGCCACCGTAGCACATGGCTATGGTGGTCAATTTGACCATCGTAGCCTGTCCTTAATATATCGTAGCGTCCTTTTTCACTACGGTTCCACCGTAATGAATTAATCGAGATCGTAGCGATTCATATCCAGTCGTAAGGAGACTGCGATTTTTTTCTAAATTTAATTGCCAATCTTTTCTTATCCATAAAGATATGAATTTAAACAATAATCATTCATAAACACTATTATCAAAATTTGGTTATATAGAAAGGACAATCCTACTTACCAGAAAATAACTCTTTAACTCTTATGATCAAATTATTCTGAAAGAAAAATTCGTATATTTTGCACATAAGCTTAAACGATATAGATAAAAAAAATATGAAATTACTCAGTTATGTTAATATCATTGGATCCCATTAAACATACATTGATTCCT
Organism: Pontederia paniculata; assembly: GCA_001647135.1. Classification (NCBI taxonomy): domain Eukaryota; kingdom Viridiplantae; phylum Streptophyta; class Magnoliopsida; order Commelinales; family Pontederiaceae; genus Pontederia; species Pontederia paniculata. Next base: position 6,684 of record LTAE01002884.1, on the reverse strand, counting down.
GCAGTTTGCTTCTAGTCTTGGCCTCCTCCACCACGACGTGCTACGCCGGTGTCCCTCCTTCCTTCTTCCTCTACTTGTGTCGTTCCATACGTGAAGGTAAAAAGGAGCAACAGGAAATAAGACAGAAGATGGAGAAAGAAAGATTAGAGGAGAAAAATATGTAGATCAGATATAAAGGGTGTTTGGAAACGTTTCGTCTCCGCGAAGCGTCGGCGTCGTTTGGTCACTACGGTCAAACCGTAGTGACCAATGGATCGCTACGATTTGACCGTAGCGATCCTTCCTCTCCCTTTTTTTTAGGTGTTACAGATTTGTACAAACACACTTGTTTTTTTATATCATGTGTTCACTTTATTATTTTATTAATTTACAAAACATTTGATTAACTATTTACTTTATTATTATTTATTAATATTAAAGTATTTAAAATAAAAATAAGTTATTTAACTTAGAATATATATACTAATGTAAATTATTTAAATAATTATTTATATTATTTGTAATTATTTTATATTTATTAATCAATTCAAATATTTTATTTACCAAATACTTTTAATAATAACTAATTTGCTACTAATTAATCGTTAATATCTAGTTATTAATCGTCATATGTTATTAACTATTCAAATCGTTAGTAAACGCCAAATAGAGTTTTAATTGTCCAAGTAACGAAGAACTATATATATATATATATATATATATA
>LTAE01002883.1:0-33591 GCA_001647135.1 Pontederia paniculata | reverse complement strand
ATCCGAACCGACCCAATCTCAATTGGGTCGGATCGGATTGTTGATCGGGTCGAACCCGAACCGACCCGATCATAATCCGATCACCAACGGATCGGGTACGGGTTTTAATTTTTCGAACCCAATAAACCCGACCCAACCCGATGACCCGAACTTTTATATATTTTTTATTAAATCTAAACTAATTTATTCTTAATGAGAATTTTATGTTACTTTAAAATTAAAGTATATTACACATTTATACTTTATATCCTTTAAATCACTATAAAACATTTAAAAAAATATGTTTTCTTATTTTTTTTAAATATAATTGATGTTAAGTATTATAAAAGAATAATTAAAAATATATGAAAAAATTCAATCGGATAAACCGATGACCCGACCCGATCCAAACCGACCCATTGAAGATCGGGTTGGATCGGATTCGATGACTATTTTGTCATCAATCCGACCCAACCCAATCCGAACAAAATCAAACGGGTTGGGTCGGATTTGGGTTCGGATCGGGTCAAACCCGACCCGTGAACACCCCTACCCCAAATGATGATGAGAAGGAAAGTTAGTCCTACATGGACAAAACACGAAGGTGGTCATGGGCTTATATATGACATCTTCCTTTACTATTAAAGACGCGTTTTAAATTCGTGCGGGCCATATGGGCCCAAAGCGAACAATATCTTAAATGAAATCAGGGGGTGTTACACATGATGCATGCATGCATCGGGACGCCGTATAGTTCCGAGAGTGGCCACGTGCGGTCCGTGATTAGGTTTTGTAAAGAGGATAAAGTAACAGGGAAGGAAAAAAGGGGACAACTTTTTAATAGAGGGAAATTAGAGAGAATTATCATCTCTAATCACCTTCATTTTTTCTTTTAACCCATGAAATATAAAAGAGAAAGATATATTTAAAATACATCTATAATATTTATCTTATGTAATTTAAGAGGGTTTCGTGGGTGCACATGAACTCACTGAATTTTTTTTATAAATACTATGTAGTAGTACTTTATTATACTTCTATTCTAGCTCAATGGTTAGTGTGTGTGACTGTTAATTTTGTTTTGGATCAAAGGGAAAAGTTAATTCATCAGTTTCTTCCTTCTTCCTTATATCAATATTTTTTAATTTTAACAAATTTATGAATCTCATCATCCAAAAGCTATTTATATTATATTTTTCAAGTAAATTAATGTATTGAAATTCAATAATAAATTATTATATTTTTTTTTCAGTTTTACTTTTTTTTTCTTCAGGACATATCAATTTTAACTATATAATTTTAGTTTCAGTAAAATTTCCTATATTTTATTTTTAATATAAGTAGATAATAAAATTAAGTGTCAAATAAATCTTTATTAATTTTAAAAAAGAACTAATCATATATATAATATTTAATAACATGTTACTTATGTTATATAGTAATAAGTGATTAACTAGTAATGAAATTACATATTGATATAATTATTTTATCAAATAAATTAATGTATTAAAATTCAATGATTGATTGTAGTATTATTCTTTTTCAAATTTATTTTTTTATTAGGTCATATCAAATTTTAGCACAATTTCTCATATTTTTCAGCTTTAGTATGAGTACACAATAAAATCTTTATTCAAATAAAATATTGTTTAATTTTAACATTAGTTCTATATGCTTTTCCAGGAGAACCTAGTCATATATATTAAATGTCATTTTATATTTGTTTTCTAGTCATATAAGAAAGTGTTGCAGCATAAAATTCACTAAATATCATTATTTTTGTTATGTTTTGAGTTGTAATAATGTATGCATAAACTTTCATGACAAATATATTTATTGTTATCTTATATTATAACATATGATTCTCGGACATGGTAAAAAAATTCTTAATTAGTAAAATATATGAAAGAAGAGTTAAAAAAGGGTAAAAATATATATCACATGGCCTCAAAATTTTGTTTCACACTTGTGCATAATTCCTGGCTCCGCCACGACTTAATAGTTAATCGTTAATGATTACATATTATTAATAAATAAATATTATACACTAATGATTACATCAGACTAAGGTTTTAATTGGCATGTAAAAGATTTTAGAGTTTATGCTAGCAGATAAAATTTTGACCGAGTCAAAATTCTATTTGGTTGTTTAGAAAATATATTTTTAAAATATAGCCTAGTGTTTAGAGGAAGAAACTATTACTCGTATTTATACCATTTCCCCTCCTATATAAAAATATTTTACTTATATTTAAATATCATATTTTATTTATATTATTTACTTCTCTGTTTTTTTCCTTATCAACATAAATTGATTTTGATTTTTATTGTAAAATAACCATTTTGACATTATTTTATCAATATAATAATATTTTTTGGGAAAATATTATTATCAAACTAATAAGTAAAATAATACTAATTATGATACAATAAATAAATTGTATTCATATACTAATATAATTTATATGTTTGTATACTATTTTATCATTTTATTATTATCAATTAATCCAACCGGTATATTTACTAAATATTTTTATTAAATTTAATAATTAAATTGTTATTCGATTAATATTTAATTGTTATCCACTATTCGCTTTAATATTGTCAAAACCCTAGGGGGCGTTTCCCTCACAGTAATCTTTATAAATTACTGGTAATCTGAAGTTAAAATTACCTGGGCCCACCACATTACCCTGTTTACTTATTTTAATTCGTAGGTAATCTGGATTGCCTAGCAATGCAGATTGCCTATGAAGTGGTAATCCACATTACCTATGAGGGGGGTGTCTATCCAGATTACCACCCAAGTTGCAATCTTATTTATATTAGTTTTCCTCTTTGCCCTTTTAAATCTTTCATAAATAAAACATAACACAATAATAAATTATCATATAATAATAACAATAACACAAATAATAATAATAACAATTTATTATTATTATTATATTAATGACCATAATAAATATTATTTAAATAATATTATATTATTATGATCATATTATGAATTAAAATATAGCACTAATTGTTAATTTATAAGTATTATTAATTAGACTAATTTTTTTATAAATTATTATTATTAATTATAAAGATTATTTTATTATTATTTTAATTTGAAGGGTATTAATTACTTAAATTCATTAATTTGTGAATTCATAATTTAGCTTGATAAATTTTAATTCAATAATATAAATTTTTTAACTTAATTATATTTATGAAGGGTATTTTGGTAAAATGATGTATATTATTTAGTAATCATTTATATAAGTAAATATGATAATTTGAATTACCACTTAGATTACTTATATATAGTAAACGGGGTAATGCACATTACTGGTAATTTAATAGGTGGTAATCTTTCTATCAGGTAATGTAGATTACCAGGTAATGTTAAGAGGTAATGCAGTAAAAGACTCCTACGGGTAGGCCTAACTAAAGCAAGTGCTTTGGTGTCTTCTGCAGCGTGCGGTACATCTGCAAGAGATAAAGAAATGACCTGTATATGCCTTTCGTATGATGCCGTGTCTGTTCCTCGACCCTGGCGATGAGTGTCAAGGCCTGCTTCATTACAAGATCCGTCGACAGCGATGGTATCCTGAGGTTCGGCGGCAGGAGGGCGTTGAACCTCATGATAAGCAACGGCCTTCCGCGCAGCTGCTGCTCCACTTCCTTGCAGACTTCCACCATGCTCCGTCCTCAGGATGACGACCAGCGCCATGTACTTGTCCGGCTGCTCTCGTAGTACGTCCTCGGCGAGCCTGAGGAAGTCGGCAATTGCCTCTGTTCGCACCATTCGTTTTCTTGTCCCTGCTGTTGAGTTTTTCTTTGACGATGAAATATGAGTTTGTGCATCACATAAACTTACTTTTAGTTTATCGTTTTATGATTGTGCATCATTTGTTATTAATTGCTGGGATTTGATCGTGACAAATTATGAATTCTCCTTGGATTAGTTTCAACTAATGTATTTCAATACTCTAACGCGCTCAAACCCACATCCCGTCACATGCAAAACATGGACGCAAGAACGCCACAACGATACAATCATTTGACTAATAATTTGACTATGTTGATCAGGCAATAAAAAAATATAAAAGCGGAAGACTTTAATCAATTAAAAATAATATCCAATAAAATAAATGTGAAAGTCTTAAACAATATAATTATTATCATAAATCTGAGGACTCTAGGGATGACACTAAGACCCCGTCATGTGCGTAGCATCAGCATCATCACGAGCTATCTGTAGTCACCAGCATCATTATCTACTGTAGAACTAGTACCTGCAGAATCATGCATGAAAAGTAATATTCCATGAGCAATTACGCTCAGTGTGTAAGACACAAGTAGATATAGAAACATAACGATAATAACGATAACAATAAACTCAATTAATACTGATATAAATTAATAGGTGGTGATATGGTGAGTCAACAATATAAATCAATGTCTTCAAGACTATACAATCTGATAGTATCACTTTGAGATTTATCCTAGTGCGAGACAATATTAATTTGGATAATGATTAAGGAATGACCTAATTCGATATATTCTCTTCCATAATAAGACTATTCTTTAAAGAATGATCCGATAAGCCCAATTGGTAAGGGGCAATTTTCAAGAAACAATAGAATAGAGATTCGATAAATGCAAGGTAATAGACAATGACAAGACTGGTCAAATTCAGTAAGATGAAAATCTGATATCAATATAATGAGATGTGCCCATATGGTGTAAACCATAGGGTGATAAATCAATTTCGATATAAGGTCCAATGACATTTCAATAATATAATACTCTTTGAAACAATAAGGTCAATCAGAAAAGAAATGAATTCGAAAGTCAGTTGTATAATAATTGAGATCAATCCGGTAAGGCCAAGTAATAAAGAATAAACTTTCAAGGGCCAATAAGAATGATATAGCTTCAATAAAATACTTTAAACGATATGACCAAACGATAAGGAATTATATTCCAAAGGTCAACGATGACTTCACTTTACATCCGATCCGATAGGGCAATCAATATAATCAGTATAGTCGATCTGATAAGGCCAAATAATAAATCATAGATCTACAAAGGTCAATAATAATGATATAGCTTCGGGAATGATATAGCCAACAATAGAGAATTGTACTCTAAATGTCAATACTGCTTTCACTTTACATCCGATCTGATCCGATCAGATAAGGCCAAATCAATAGGGAGCAACACTTCAAGATTACAATATTTTTTTCTTTAATGATAGAATCAATGAGAAGCACTTGAAGAATGGAGACAATATGGAGCACTTGTATAATAGAGAGAATATGAAATATTTGCATCACTGTTCGATATAATCAAGGTCTTTCGATACAATATGATAGAGGATATAAATCATATATGATACACTTCCTCTATTATCTTTTCCCAAATCTGTGGTGTCTCATAATATAATACATTTCTAATTTCACAGGAATACAATAGTCTAAATGATACACGTGTTTAGGTTAGACTTGTCTCATTAGTGTCTTTATTGGTGCATTTATGTTCATTCGGTACAGAGCTCATAAAGCATGAAGCCAACGGTACAGAGCTCATATGATCCGATACGATAATCATCTTTGGTTGCCATGATAATAATCAATAAGTCAACAGGGGTACTAGCCGTGACAAAAAGATGCCCAACATGTGGGGAGGATGCTCGAGTATCCTCTTTGTTACAGGGAGGAGAACTCTCCAGGTAACAGGAGCAAAGTGGGGAAGCTGCAGTTAGGCCATCAGCCCCTCACGGCATGAAACGATAAACAAAGGTAGCTCCCAACGGTACACATGACAACTATAAACTTGTCTTGTTACCCTTACGTGATATCTAGTATATGTTCTTAACGTAGCATCACATTATATAATATAAATAGTGTTGCCAGTAGGAATGTCTCTATAAAATCATCTACATTAAGAATGGTATAAGATAAGAAATATCTCGGTATTAGTATGTCGTGGGTCGTAACCACCATCTTACGATCGTGACATCAAGTGTCACGGATCGTGAAAATACGTCATGGGCCGTGACATCAAGTGTCACGATCCGTGACACGGCGTCACGCCCCGTGATCCATCAGGGTGTTCTCCTCTTCTTCACGGTCACGGACAGTGACTCGTGAGTCACCATCATGACGGAAAGATCAGCTATGTTCATCCTGGTCCGTAAAGTATCATGACCATTGATCTCTCGCTCGTAGATGATTACATGTCGTGATATGGCATCACGGACCATAAGTCATCCGTACGGCAATCACGATCGTGTAGGGTTCATGACCTGACGCTTTCGATACACATACTAATCACGGACCGTGACTAGGGTGTCACGATCGTGATCGTAGCGTTACAGGTCGTGACCTGGTGTCACGACCATGAACATCGGTCATCACGATCGCAACTTTGATATCACGGTCGGATGCCGAACACGATTGTGATCTGGATACATCATCATAGGTCGTGATATGGGTGTCGTGACCGTGAGATGGTCATCACGGGTCGTGACATAGGTGTCACGACTGTTAGGTGATCTTCACGGGCCGTAACATTAGTGTTACGGTCGTGACGGTACATGAAAATACCAATCCATATCACCTCCATCCGATCACATCCAATCGATCTATCCGATATATCAATGAATATTAAGACCAGAAAACGAAATCATCAAAGTTCTGGGGTCAAAAGAAGGCTAGAATCTTTAGGTTTTAAGATAGGCTTATCAAAATTCGAATTAGAATTCAAGGCCTGAATCATGGATAATATATAATTGCAAGAAAATACGATTTGAATCACGAACGAGATATTCAAAGAACTATGAAAAATCTGGAACATCTCTAGACATGATTGATAATATGAATTTTAATCTACAAGTGATCCGCCACAATACACACATGTTAATTCATACGCTTGATGTCCCGATCTTTGTCAAGCATTCCTATCATCTGCAATTATTCTTCTCCTACAATTTTCCCCTGGTTAGGAGATGATCATCCACCATAGGACAAGAGAAGGAACTTTAGCCTTACCTTGAAATCCCTTCAGTAAGGCACATGTAGAAGAAATCTAGGGCCGACTAGGGAAAAATAATGAAATTTTCTGGGAAGAGATATTTATAACTCTAGAATCCAAGTTTGTTGGACAATCTGAATTTATTTCAGATTTAATTTTAAATTTCAAATTTTAAATTCTGATTTCCTTCTTCTTAATTAAGAAAATATCTTTTGAGGAAATAAAATATGAGGAGATTAATTCTCTAAGGAGATAAAATATTTGATCTTCTAATTATGAAACATCTTTGGACATGATAAAATTTGGGGAGATAAATCTGGTTAGGTTTGGAAATATTGGGGATGAAATCTGGGTAGTTACATAAATAGAAGAAGCAACAGACGATTTCTTCTTGGAATTCATAGACGTAAAACCGATGTAATTTGTGCATGGAAAAGAATAAAACATTTTTATAGGTTCGAGTATTTCAATAAATAAGGAACCGATCCTGAATATTAGTGAGACTTATATTAGCTATTAGTAAAACTAGCTAAGGAACTATTGATTGTTGAAAAAAAGGAATCAAATGTGTCAAGAATGTGTAAATTTGAAGAAGAATGAAAAAGATATTAATATTATACATTAATTACAATTTAATTTCGTTAATAATTAATGAGTGATACGAGAATAAAATTAATTTAAAGATAAAAAATATGCACACTTATCATCATTGGTCATTAATGACGTAATTTTATTAGTATCAATATATCAATAATATATATTTAGCATTAGAAAAGAGGTCTTAGAATATTAAGAAAATTAAATTATGCCTCTCAAGTTAATAAAATAATATGTTATTCGTAAATCGTAAACTACTTACAAAACTTCTGTAATGCCTCTAAAAATTGCTCCAAATATTTATACGATTGACTCTTGGAGATATTATTCACATTTAATCTTTCATACTTTGACTTGATGTTTGACCTTTTTTATCAACATATTGTACATTTATGTGAAAATTAAAATTAAATATAATTTGTTTTCTTTTGAGGAAGACTTAAATTAAAATAAAGACTAGAATCATATAATTCACATCAATTAAACTCAGTATTATGATATCCAAAAGGCTAACTATTAAATCATTATTATTCATTAAAATTTAGCTAGACTTAGTCCATTTCATGTGCAATATTTGGTGTCGCCGTGAACCTCTTTAAATCCACGTCATGAGAGTCAACATTTAATCCTATATATCTGCAAGACCTAAATACAAGTGAAGGAGATCTCTCGTGAGCTAATTCTTAATTTATAAGATTCAGTAGGGTAAATAAAATAAAAAATATATAAATCATGCTGGAAAATATTTTTTTTATGATCTTTTGAAACACTAGCATATAAGTGCATATAATAAATCATTGAACATGAATATATATGCACAACCACCAATCCTATTAGATTGATTTTCTTCCAATTTTTCATTTTCTTAGAACAACATCCATTTTATAGATTTTCTTTTCTTTATTTTTATCTTTGCAGCTTTGTCTTTCATTCATTCGTTTTTTTCTATGTTTCTTAGAAATTATCTTTTAACTTCTCTCATCTTTAATCGTTCATTTGTGAAGAGTTCTTCATCTTTTAATAAAACATAATGATATTTTTATGTATCTTCGGCAATGAATGTATGCACCACTACGATCCTCTTTTTGCAGGTCATAATCCCTTTTAGTGGAATTCTTGAGTTTATTACACATGGTGGATAATTATGTACAACATAAACAATGACTAAGTGTTTTGTCTCACCATCGTGGGTTTCACTGTGTTTCCTTCAGCTACACCCTTGTCCCTACCTTTAACTTTCATTTTTTTCTCCCTTCGACAATCAATGGAAATAGAGATTCACAACTTTCATCTTTTATCTTATTTCTTAACATTTCTTATAATTTATTTTAACTTTTAATTATCTTTGAACTTTAATTTATCAAACATAACATCAACATAGAGTCATAAAATAGTGTGACACGGTTCATTTAATCCAGTGTGTTCCATGTTGTTGGTTCCAACTCCGTTTGGTTTGCATACTGACGTGGTCCGCTTTGATGTGGTTCGACTCCTCTTGCCTAGTTGCCATGGTCTGTTTTGTATTTTAACACAAACCAATTTGTCAAATCCTCTTTGACTTTTCTAGGATTTTCTACCTCTGAACACAATTCAGTTCGAGTGATGGGTCATCATCTATTTCCTATGTTTCATGCGGTCCGGTTCAGTAGACACGATCTGCATTAGGGCTCCACTTAATCCGCCACCATGCCACGGCCCATGTTCGTGGAGATCATGACCCACGTCTGCATGTAGTATTCTCTCCGCTCATCTATTTCCTATGTTTCATGCGGTCCGGTTCAGTAGACACGATCTGCATTAGGGCTCCACTTAATCTGCCACCATGACACGGCCCATGTTCGTGGAGATCATGACCCACGTCTGCATGTAGTATTCTCTCCGTCGAGACTCGGTCCACATCAAAAGTGATAAAATATATTTGTTTTACCTTAGGACTCGAGGGAAGAATGATAGAAAGAAGAGAATAAGGAGAGGGACTGTGATAGCTAGTGAGAGATTATGAAGCTTGAGGGCCTATTTCCCATAGCCTAGAATATATATAAGAGAGTCTAGAGTTTAAGTAGAGTTTGAGACGAATATTAAATTTTAATTCTTGACGTCCATTTGTGATGATGAAAACATGCCATGTCCGGATGGGACATGGTCCGCTTCATCTTTTTTTTAAGAAAATGGCTGTTACAATTTTAATTAATAAATAATTATCAAATAGATCGAATAATAAAAACAGTGATACACGCAAACTCTAGAATTGAAGTGCTACATGAATCTATTTGTTTTAATCTCAATTTTCTCGCACATCTACTAAACAACAGAAAATAATGAAATTCTATAGGTAATAAGATTTTGGGGCGTTACAATAATAGAACATATCCCAATCATAAAGACTATCCAAAATATATGAATTATGAAAGTATTCCTACTCAGCCATGCAAGTAAAACTCTTGTGGTACATAATCAATTCTATAGGAAATATATGCATTTGAAAAGGAATAAAACCTTTTCAATTATATGATTTAGCATGTCAATAAAAAAAGGAATATACTCAATTCAAAATTAACGAGATTTGTATTAGTTATCAGTAAAATTAACTAATGTATTACTGATTGTTAAAAAAGAATCAAATGCGTAAAGAGTGTGCAAATTTGAAGAAGAATGAAAAATATAATTATTATGCATTAATTACAATTCGATTAGCTGCAAAATTAACGAGAGAGAATAAGAATAATAAAAATATACATACTTGTCATCAATTAGTACATCATTAATGCCTTAATATAGTTAACACCAATAAATAAATAGTATATATTAAACATTAGAGACTAAGAGGCCTTATAGTAGTAAGGGCCTAAAGCAAGTTCCTTGATGCATGACTTGTCCGTTGAGCTGGCATTGCCCCTCGGACTAATATATATGACAATCTAAAATAACATACAAGAAAAAATTATAACCATCAAATTTATGAAATAAATAAAATATTTTAATAATAAAATAATGATAATGACCAAAGTCAGTATTTAATCAGTAAATAGTCATCAAATATATCAAATAAATAAAGAATTAATGGAGGTGTACCTTTAAGTTTGATACATTATATATTCTAGATTTTGAATACTTAAATTTGAAATATGTGATTAACAAAAATTATAAATTTTAAATAGACCTATTTATTTTTATCTCGTACCCCTCTGATCCAACAATTCTATTAAACCCATAAATAAAAAATTAGTGGTAGGAACAAACTATATAATTGAAGTGCTATATGAGTCTATGTTATAGTTTGAATCTCGATTTTCTCGCACATCTTACCTGTGTAATATGTTCAAGACCATCCTCTACACAACATAAACTAATCTATTTAGTGCTTCCAAACTTAGAAAATGAAGAATAAATCTCAAACAACAGTTAGACGATATATGCAGAGAAAATAATGGGGAAACCAGTAACTGCTGGAACATGTTCGTGACAAATTATGAACTTTTCCTTGGTTTATTTTCAACTACGTACGTATTTGAACAGTTTATGCACGAACATGTTCTTCATGGCATGCGCAGGCGTAAAACCAATGTCAACGTGTGCACGCATCGACGTACAGTTCGGATAACGGCGGCGAGAAATGTGCAACCTGCAGCTTGGTGGCGGCGGGTGCGCATGGAGGCGTTCACGGGAACAGTGACGCTAACATGTCGCTTCTTGTACGGTGGGGAAAGATACCCAAGAATTCAAGCAGCAAATCTTGATGATTAGCGAGAAGATCCATCACTTCTCTTGAGACCTGAACAAGTGTCTTCGACCTCGTTCGGGGCCCCGGCATGAGGCCAACAATATGTCGCACGAGGCTTCCGTCGTCCTGGAAGCGTTCCACGACCTTGCGGTAGAAGGCCTCGAACAAGTAGATATCCGGCTTCTTGATAGCGAGTAGTGGAGGCAGGAGGGCGTTGAACCTGGAGACGAGCAACGGCTTCCCGTGCAGCAGCTGCGCTACTTCGCTGCGGACGTGCAACGCGTTCCGTCCGTCCTTGATCAGGATTTTGACCAGCGCCGCGTACTTGCCCGGCTGGTCACGCAGTTCGACCTCGGCGAGCCCGATGAAGTCGTCGGTAGCCTCCTTCGGGGTAAAGAAACGCAAGAAATCGCACTGCAGGCTCGGATGATTCTTGAAGAGAGCCAAGACTTCTCTCTTCACCTCAAGACGTGTCTTCTGCCGCGAGCGGTACATCTGCAAAAGATCAATGAACGTCTGGTACATGCCTTCCTCATGCCGTGTGCATACCTTGACCCAGCGGACGAAGCCCAAGGCCAGCTTCTTGCAGTTTTCCTTATCCAGCTCTATTTCCCTGAGTTCTGGCGGCAGGAGGACGTTGAACGCCATGATGAGCAACGGCCTTCCGGACAGCAGCTCCTTCGCTTCCTTTTGGACTTCCTCGGCGCTCCGCCGGTACTCGGTGAGGATATCGACCAGCGCATCGTACTTTTGCGGCTGCTCTCGTAGTTCGACCTTCGCGAGGCTGAGGAACATGGCAGTAAACTCCGTCCACAACATTCTTGTTCTTGTTCCTGCTGTTGGGTTTTTTTTTTTCTTTGGCGATGGAATGGGAGATGCTGCGGGGGATGAGCACATGCGAATGACCACTCATATATATAGACAAATTTATAAGTTTATGTATTTTATGCATGGAACAAAGGTGACATGTTAATTAATTAACGTAGGCAGCTGCATGCACGCGTGGGGACGCTTTTCCTTCCTGTACGTCGTTGGGTTGTTCTTTGTTCGTCGTTGGATCGATTGGGAGAATGATGAGAAGAAGTGCTTGAGGCAGAAATATAATGAATACTTCTATACGTGTATGCCTACGTATAGTTTATAAAATTTAGACATATGAACATTATATTTATTCAAACGAAAAAAAATATGCATTGTAGTTATTTGAAATGAAAAGAAATTAAAAGCATTCTCTTTTTGTAGTTACAGATGTACGGTCGATTAAATCTGATTTGCTCAACTGAAATAATACTTTTTGTTCTTCATTAAAAACTACTTTTAGGTAATTAAAGACATCCAATGTAACACCTGACCCCCAACCTGATTTTATTCAAAATCAGGAATAAATAAATAATAATTTATTAGTTTTATTTAGAATCAAATTTAAATAATAGAGTCGAGTTGATTTAAAACTTGACGAAGTCATATAAATAAATCCAAATGGGAAAAGCCTTTAAAATTTATTATTCTCTCTCTCAAAATTATATCCATCGCGCGGAAGCTCTCTTTCCTCTATCCTCTATTCTTCTTCTTCCCCATGTGTAAAGGAGAATGTGAAGGAGAACGACAGCTTGGGTCACAAAGGAATGAGAGTGAGAATAATTGGAACACGAAGAACAAACGAGAAAAAATTTGAACGAAAATAGATATATAACTCGAGGATCAACTTTAGGGCTTTGCATAGTTAAATGATAAAATAAAGTATTATTGGAAAGGTTGCATAGATTTCATCCCTCTTAATAGGTGTTTCAAAATCTAAACAATGAAATTATGATCTCGAAATTTGATCTTATGATAATTCACTCTTTAAATATTTTTATTTGAAATAAAAGTATAGATTTATATATAAATTAGATTTTAATATCATAGATCAATGAGATCCAATATCTATATTATTAGATATATATTATTCAATTATGTCCAGATTTATAGTCATTATTTTAAATATGTTTTGGATAGGACTCATCCAAAAATTACAAACAATTTATAGTCATTTTATCTCAATCTGAGGTTTATAGAAAATATTATGAGTGAAATACTAATCGCGTATCATGTTGTTCTGAAATATAGCATTTTCGACTTGTAAAATATATAATAAAATAAAAATTGAAATTATTCTAAATGGACGTCTATAGATTAAGTATAAATTTTATATTGACATTGTGTTAAAGTTGTCTAAGAATGAAAATAAATATCTTATCTGAAGTTGTCCCAAAGGATATGTAATTGATATCGTTGATGTTATAAATAAATTTTAATGATATCATATGTTCACGTTGATGATGAATTGTTCATGCCCATGAAATGTCCGTAGAAGGCGTATAAAGCTCACGGTCATGATCGTAACAATTTTGTCACGGATCGTGGCATCACTATTGAATGAATGACTTGCTCTGACTGATTGTATGATCATATTGAATGATTATCTAATATTAATGTTATGACCTAAGATTTCTTGAAGATATAACGTAGAAGTGAACAAATTGCTCAACTATCAATAGGACTATAAATTTGTTAACGTTTGTGATTGAATTTATCGCATAAAGAGGAAGGCTCTGACAATTGTTCAAAAATTTATTCTCTTCTTTGAGGGATTCACTCCCTTCTCTCTAGGGACTCAGTCCCTTCTGTTTAGGATTTCATACCCTTCTGTTTAGAAATTTATCCATTCTGATGTGTGCTTCATGGGCTACCTAGTCATGTTTGTGCCGGAACAACCTGAATCTCCATAGTGTCTCTTAAAAGCTCACTTACTCATTGTAATGTTTGAAGGACTTACGACAAGATAATTAGAAAAAAATAATGAGGTCATAATTACTGATTGGGCTTGAACATTATGAAAATTGAAGCTACTACGCATCTTAATGCGTCTAATGTTCGATAAGAAGAATATAAAGTAAGGAACCAATGGTCAAGAACATTATGAACTCTAAAATCACTAATAACCATATGCTGCATTGTTTTGGCCATTTCTGAATTAAAGTCGCCAAACATAAAGAAAAAGTAACATTTATTGATTATTATGAAATATTATTTATATCTTCCTATTTTATCTGCATATATGTTTTGTCCTATTGATTTTTATTGTTACATATTGTGCTTCATCGTTCATGGAAAAATTATCTCCCCTCTTTTTTATCCTGCAGACACACAATTGATAGGTGGTGGAATTGATGATGCATATATGTATAAGTTTGAATGCTTACATAATAGAAGTGTAGTCTAAGTCATTATAACTTTTGTTAAGTTTATGGAACTATTGTTAGCTATGTTTTATATTACTGAAATAATGTAACTGAGTATTTTATTTTGATTAGGTTTATTTTATTGAGTTTTATTTTAAAGGATATTGCTTCAGCATTACCTGTTAAATATGTTGACTAATTTTGATTAAAGTTTATGTCAAGAAAAACGTCGTAGCGTCTCTAGATCTATATTCTATCACGTGACGGGGATGTGAATTTGAGGACGTGAAATCCAAAAGCTGAATGATTTTACGATGAAGTAATTTTTATTTCCCCTCTTTATTAATTTAATAATTTTATGTATCTTTCCATTTCCATTAAAAAAGTTCCAATTTATTTGGTAACTAGAGATGTTCCAAATCTGATTTGACATGTTTTCACTTAATTTGCTGGAAATAAACTCCGAAAAGTGGTATATATTTTTTTTAAAAAAAATATTTATCCTAATATTTTTCTCTTTCGAGATGCACGCTTACATCATCATAAAACTCATTCTAAATTTGTAGAAGAATCTGGTTAATATTGAGAATGCATAGTTTGCCCATTTTGACAAAGTCAGCTTTGCATATTATGGTCCTAACATCTTGGGGGCCACTTATAAATCCAAAATGATTTTATTATTCGATTAGGAATTTAGCTGTTGAGTTTGAGTGGTAAATGTAGTGTTCTAACGCTGCACCGATGCTTCCAAACATAAAGAATAAAAGGAAGAGTCCTGAATGAAGCATGAACTAAAACTAGCACTGACGTGCTAGTAGTAGTTTCATTTTCATATAAGCAAAAGGTGTAGCAACCACAAGATAAAACAAACTACCAACTCTTGATTTTGATCTCAAACTAAAAGAAAAACAGGGGCAATATCTCAAGCAAAACAAACTGCCAACTCTTTGGTTCTTATTGTTCTTGCACATGCGGTATAACTCATCCAGAAGCAGTCTTTTTCTGCTGGAATATAACAGCATAGACTGGAACAACCACACCAATGGTGAAGGCAGATAGCAAACCAAGAGTCATCTTCAATTGTTGATGCTTCATGCGGTCCAAGTTGTACATGTGCTTCGCATGAATATAAAATGGCTCGTCATGGCCATGAGCTCCATTCTTTTTAAACTATCGCGTGAAATTCCCTAGAAGCTGGAATAATCAAGAACGAAATTAACAAATGTAGTAATATGAAATTCTTAAGTTATCCAAAATTGATTAACTAAATCTACCAGTAGCTCAGAATCAGAGCATGCGATAAAATAATTCCGATCAAAATTTGCAGATATATGTTTGTCTCCAAATTATTTCAAAATTTGCAGATATCCTTTTGTTAGTTTAATTGATGTGGATGCAAAGTTGAACGTTATGTTCTCTCCAGTGTAACTACACATAAAATTCTAAAGCAAAACTGAAATGACCATTCTAAAGAAAGGAAAAATCCAATTTCTTGAGTTACTCATTGAAAAGCAAAACTGAACCTTATTTGAGGGAAAACTATATTCTCGAATTACTTGTTAAAATTATCAATGATCGTGCCTTATGCTCCGAAGACAGAACCTTTGAAAAGGAATACAATTTGAACGGAAAAATATTACATGTGGGTAAGATGTGTTAGGTTTGACCAAGTTCTGATGAATCTTGGAAATTTCTAAATTTCAATATCACATTCAAAATGGAGCGCTCAACAAGATCATAGCAATCAGATATATGGTAAGCTGAATATTAGTATTATCTTATTTTTCCCATTAATAAAGGGTGACAGTGGAAAATTGGAAGCATGATTGCAACATTCTCTAAAAATTGGCATAAAGCCATCATGGATCTAATGTCGTTAGTCAGTCCAATCTAGTAATCATCCACATTAATGGAACACAAAAAATGCTCATAATAGAGTATAGCCAAATCCTAATTCCCTTACCTTTAACTGTCGACAATTCCAAGAGAAAGCTGATGAAAGAAGAGTATTTTATGTGATTCTTATATGAATGATACGTTATGATTGTTAATGAAAGTTTAAATACAAGATTAAAAGAAACAAGATAAAAATTATGGGTCTTCGTGTGCACTAAGTGTTAAAGGGAACAAAGAATGAAAGTTAAGAATGAAATGGAAGATAGAGACAAGGGTGTAGCGGAAGGAAACACAATGAAAATCCAGGATCATGTAAGATAGAACACTTAAATAGTGTTCATGTTGTACATGACTCTTCATCATGTGCAACAAATCTAAGAATTCCATCAAAAGAGAATTCTTCCCCGTAGAGAGAGGATCGTCATGATGTGTACAATTATTGACGAGGATACATGAAAGCATCATGATGCTTCCTTAAGAGATGAAGACGATCAAAATATCAAAGATGAAAGAAATTAAAAGATAAATTCTAATAAAGAAAGAAATAAAGAAAATGAAAGAAAGAATGAAAACCAAAGGAAATAACATATAGAACAAATATTGTTCTAAGAAAATAAAGATACAACGTCAAAAAGATAATATGTTGGTTGCAAAATATGATTGAATGACATGTCTTGGTATCTTTGTCTAATTTTCTAATGTATGCTTATTATACGGACATCTCACGGACACGATAAAATTATTTTTCCGACATACTTATTTTATTTTTTATTTTACCTTATTGATCCTTACATACTAGGTGTGTTACCTCACGGGAGATTTTCCTCTCCTCCATGTGGGTCGTGCAAATAATAAGGCTTAGATGATGACGATGGTGACATGGACCATGATAATGTTCATGATGATACAAAATGACTGCATATGATTTGGATTAGATCTAGTTAGATATTAATTAATAGAGTTATAATAAAAATTATTTACTTAATATGACATTAATCTTCATTTATATAATTAAGTCTTTCATAATGTAAAGTTTTTATTTATTTCAATTTATGTACAAGTGTTCAAAACATTGACCATAAAAGGATCAAAGGTCAAGTTAAAATTAAGCATGCATGAGTAATATTTTCGAAAGTCATACAAATAAGTATTTGGAGTAGATTTTGAGGCATTACAACAATAGGACATATCCCACTCATAAAGACTATCCAAAATATATTAATTCTAAAAGTATTTCTACTCGGCCATGCAAGCAAAACTCTTGTGGTACATAATCAATTCTAAAGGCAATATATGCATTTGAAAGGAATAAAACCTTTTTAATAATATGATTTAGCATGTTAATAAAAAAGGACTATACTCAATTCAAAATTTACGAGATTTGTATCAATTATCAGTAAAATCGACTAATGTATTAGTGATTGTTAAAAAAAGAATCAAATGCGTAAAGAGTGTGTAAATTTGAAGAAGAATGAAAAAAAAATATAACTATTATGCATTAATTAAAATTTAATTAGGTGCAAAATTAACGAGCGAGAATACGAATAATAAAAATATACATACTTGTCATCAATTAGTCGTTAATGCCTTAATATTGTTAATATCAATAAATAAATAATATATATTAAACATTAGAGACTAAGAGGCCTTATAATAGTAAGGGCCTAAAGCAAGTGCTTTGATGCATGACTTGTCCGTTGAGCTGGCATTGCCCCTCGGACTAATATATATGACAATCTGAAATAACATACAAGAAAAAAAATTATGACCATCAATTTTATGAAATAAAATAAAAGTTTTTAATAATAAAATAATAATAATGATCAAACTCATTATTTAATCAATAAATAATTATCAAACATATCAAATAAATAAAGAATTTAATAGAGATGTACCTATTTAAGTACCATATATTATGTATCTTTTGAATACTTGATTTTAAAATATGTAATTAATAAAATTAAATAAAAAAAATATAAATTTTAAACAGACTATTTATTTTTATCTCGTACATCTTTAATCCAACAATTCTATTAAACCCTCCAACAATTCTATTAAACTCAGAAATAAAAAGTAGTGGTAGGAACAAACTATAGAATTGAAGTTCTATATGAGTCTATTTTTTAGTTTGAATCTCAATTTTCTCGCACATCTTACCTGCGTAATATTTTCAAGACCATCCTCTACACAACATAAACTAATCCATTTAGAACTTCCAAACTAAAAAATGAAGAATAAATCTCAAACAACAATTAAGACGATATAAGCAGAGAAACTAATGGGGAAACCAGTAACTGCTGGGACATGATCGTCATGACAAATTATGAGCTCTCCTTGGTTTATTCAACTACGTACGTATTTGAACAGTCTATGCACGGACGTGTTCTTCATGGCATGCACAGACGTAAAACCAATGTGCACGTACGCATCGATACGTACAGTTCGGAGAACGGTGGCGTACGTTCATGGGAACAGTGACGCCAAAATGTCACTTCTTATAAGAGGGGGAAAGATACCCAAGAATTCAAGCTGCAAATCTTGATGATTTGCGAGAAGATCCATCACTTCTCTCGAGACCTGAACAAATGTCTTCGTCCTCCTTCGGAGCTCCTGCATGAGGCCAGCAATATACTGCAAGAGGCTTCCGTCGTCCTGGAAGCGTTCCCCGACATTGTGGAAGAAGGCCTCGAACAAGTTGAGATCCGGCATCTCGATAACGTCTAGTGGAGACATGAGGAAGTCCAACGCGTTGAACCTGGAGACGAGCAACGGCTTCCCGTGCAGCAGCTGCGCTACTTCGTCGAGGACGTCCAACGCGTCCCGCCCGTCCATGATCAGGATGTCGAGCAGCGCCGCGTACTTGCCCGGCTGGTCACGAAGTTCGACCTCGGCCAGCCCGATGAAGTCGTCGGTAGCCTCCATCGGGGTAAAGAAACGCAAGAAATCGCACTGCAGGCTCGGATGATTCTTGAAGAGAGCCAAGACTTCTCTCTTCACCTCAAGACGTGTCTTCTGCCGCGAGCGGTACATCTGCAAAAGATCAATGAACGTCTGGTACATGCCTTCCTGGTGCTGTGTGCATACCTTAACCCAGCGGACGAAGCCCAAGGCCAGCTTCTTGCAGTTTTCCTTCTCCGGCTCTGTTATCCTGAGTTCTGGCGGCAGGAGGACGTTGAACGCCATGATGAGCAACGGCCTTCCGGACAGCAGCTCCTTCGCTTCCTTTTGGACTTCCTCGGCGCTCCGCCGGTACTCGGTGAGGATATCGACCAGCGCATCGTACTTTTGCGGCTGCTCTCGTAGTTCGACCTTCGCGAGGCTGAGGAACTTGGCAGTAAACTCCGTCCACAACATTCTTGTTCTTGTTCCTGCTGTTGGTTTTCTTTTTTCCTTTGGCGATGGAATGGGAGACGCTGCGGGGATGAGCACTTAGAAATGTACAAGGCGAATGACCACAAATTTATAAATTATAAGCTTATGTATTTTATACATGGAACGAAGGTGACATATTATTATTATTATTATTATTATTATTATTATTATTATTATTATTATTATTATTATATAAAGTTCACAAATTTATAAGTTTATGTATTTTATGCATAGAACGAAGGTGACATGTTAATTAATTAACGTAGGCAGCTGCATGCAGCTTTTACTTCCTGCTGTTGTGTTGTTCGCCGTTGGATCGATTTGGAGATTGTGTGAAGATGTTGTTTTATGCGTGTTAAAGGCATGCCTACGTATAGCTTATAAAATTATAACATATGCACATTATGTTTATTCAAACGAAAAAAAACATTATAGTTATTTGAAATCAAAAGAGATTAAAAGCATTCTCTTTTTGTAGTTACAGAAGATCGACTAAATCTGATTTGCTCAACTGAAATAATATTTTTTGTTCTTCATTAATAACTATTTTTTGGTAATTAAAGACATCCAAAATCTGATGACTTACGATGATGTAAATTTTATATCCTCTTTCTTCGTTTAATAAGTTTATGTGCCTTTTCCATTTCCTGTAAAAAGTTGCAATTTATTCCAACATGATTTGACAATGTGACATAATTTCAATTCGTTATTTTTTGCGTCATTTTACTAAGGCGGTGTTCGCTTAATTTGCTGGAAATAAACTCTGAAAAGTGGCATATTTATTATTTTTTCTATTTCGAAATGCACGCTTACATCATCATAAAATCATTCTAAATTTGTATGGAATATTTATTTATTTTGATGGTGTACAAGAATCTGGAAATAAACTCCCCGTGGCATATTTTTTTTTCGAAAAAATATTAGTCTAATATTTTTTTTCTATTTCGAGGTGCACACTTACATCATCATAAAAAACATTTAAATTTCGTACAAGAATCTGGTTAAAATTGAGAATGCATAGTTGCCAATTTTGACGATGTCAGCTTTGCATATTATGGTCCTAACATCTTGGGGGCACTTATAAATCTAAAATGATATTTTTAGATTAGAAATTTGGCTGTTGAGTTCGAGTGGTTAATGTCGTGTTGTTACACTGCAACAATGCTTCCAAACGTAAAGAATAAAAGGAAGAGTCCCGAATGAAGCATGAACTAAAACCAGCATTGACGTGGTAGTAGTAGTTTCATTTCATATAAGCGAAAGGTGTAGCAACCATAAGGCTTTGTTTGACAATTAATGGAGGGGTGGTGTCAGATGGTGGACTATAGGGTAGGGTGGTGGAGTGTGGTGAAGTGTGATGAATTATTATTAAACTCATGTTTGGATAAAATTTTATAATGATGAATGAGTTAAACTAAATTATGACATGTTTGAATAATTTAAATAAAAATTATTTATACCCTTTATTATATATTACTAATTATGACCCTTAATAAATATGAATTTAATAATAATCCATAACACTTCACCACACTCCACCACCCCACCCTATACTCCATCATCTCACACCACCCCTCCATTAGTTAATTGTCAAACAAAGCCTAAGGTAAAACAAATTACCAATTCTTGATGATCTCAAACTAAAATAAAAACAAAAACAGGGGGAATATCTCAAGCAGAACAAACTACCGACTCTTTAGTTCTTATTGTTATTGCGCATGTGGTATAACTCATCCAGAAGCAGTCTTCTTCTGCTGAAATATAACAGCATAGACTGGAACAGCCACACCAATGGTGAAGGCAGATAGCACACCAAGAGTCATCTTCAGTTGTTGATACTTCATGCGGTCCAGGTTGTACATGTGCTTTGCATGAATATAAAATGGCTCGTCATGGCCATGAGCTCCCATTCTTTTTAAACTGGTCGCGTGAAATTCCCTGGAAGCTGGAATAATCAAGAATGAAATTAACAAATGTAGTAATATGAAATTCTTAGGTTATTCAAAAAAAAATTGAGAAGGAAAAGGATATGTGTCAGGTGCACCTATCCGTTATTATTATTTATAGGTAGTCTGAAGATTATATTCAAAAATTACAAGAGGTGGTTCGTCCAATCCCGCAGCATACATTTTGTCATGCCAATAATGTTTTCGACATAGCACTGTTCACCTCTAAAAATGCAGGAATTATGTTGGCACCAAATCGACCATAAGTAAGCCATTGGCGCTGTTCTGCGTCCCCTCGACGTTTGGTGCTCAACTAAATCTATTAGTAGCTCAGAATAAGAGTATGCGAAAAAATAATTCCAATCAAAATTTGCAGATATATGTTTGTCTCTAAATTAGTTCAAAATCTGCAGATATCCTTTTGTTAGTTTAATTGATGTGGATGCAAGGTTGAACATTATGTTCTCTCCGGTGTAAATACACATACAATTCTAGCTTCCATCCCCTAACAAACTGAAATGGTCATCTAAAGAAAGAAGGAATCAAATTTCTTGAGTTACTCACTCAAAAGAAAAATTGTACCTTATTGGAGGGAAAACTATATTCTCGAATTACTTGTTAAAATTATCAATGATCGTGCCCTATGCTCCGAAGACAGAACCTTTGAAAAATAATACAATTTGAATGGAAAATTATTACATGTGGGTAAGATGTGTTAGGTTTGGCCAAGTTCTGATGAATCTTTGAACTTTCTAAATTTCAATATCACAATTCAAAAATGGAGCGCTCAACAAGATCATAGCAATAAGATATATGGTAAGTTGAGTATTAGTATTATCTTATTTTCCCATTAATAAAGGCTGATAGTGGAAAACTCGAAGCATGATTACAACAGTCTCTAGAAATTGGCATAGAAGCCATCATGGATCTAATGTCAGTAGTCAGTCCAATCCAGTAATCATCCACATTAATGGATCTCGAGAATTGCTCATAATAGAGTATACCCAAATCCTAATTTCCTTACATTTGGCGACAATTCCAAGAGAAAGCTTATGAAAGAAGAACAGCTGAAACTACTTACTACGATCTAGACTTACCCATAGGTCTTAGAGGGGCGTTGCCCTTCCGGTAATCTTTATAGATTACTGACAATATGAACTTAAAATTACCTAGGCCCATCAGATTATCATATTTACTTATTTTAATTCATAGACAATCTGGATTGCCTAGCAATGCAGATTGTCTATGAAGTGATAATCCACATTACCTAAGAGGGAGGTGTCTATCTAGATTATCACCTAAGTGGTAATCTTATTTATATTAGTTTTAATATATGTCCTTTTAAATCTTTCATAAATAAAACACAACATAATAATAAATCATCATATAATAATAACAACAACCCAAATAATAATAATGATAATAATAATATAAATTAATGACCATAATAAATATTATTTAAATAATATTATATTATTATGANAATAAATCATCATATAATAATAACAACAACCCAAATAATAATAATGATAATAATAATATAAATTAATGACCATAATAAATATTATTTAAATAATATTATATTATTATGAATTTATGATCATATTATGAATTAAAATATAGCACTAATTGTTATTTATAAGTATTATTAATTATAATAATATTTTTATAAATTATTATTATTAATTATAAAAATTATTTTATTATTATTTTAATTTGAAGGGTATTAATTGCTTAAATCCATTAATTTGTGAGTTTATAATTTAAGTTGATAAATTTTAATTTAATAATACAATTTTTTTAACTTTAATATTTATGAAGTATATTTTGATAAAATAATATATATTATTTAGTAATCATTTATATAAGTAAATATGATAATATGAATTACCACTTATATTACTTATATATAGTAAACAGGATAATGCACCTTACTGATAATTTAATAGGTGATAATACTTTTGTCGGGTAATATAGATTATCATGTAATGTTAAGAGATAATTGCATTGAAAGAGTCAAATATCATCAACCAAATAAAATGTAGCATAGAATTACCACCGTCCTAATACCGGAAAAAAAATGTCCACGCAAATTCCAGGTAATGGTTTTTCTAAGTACACCAGAACTTGTAGTTCCACTTTCAGATCACTGTGAGTGCATTTTTTAGAGGACCATAAGTGCATTTTAAGTTTGGCATCCAGTGTGGTCATCTGCATTATACCTCTACGAAAGCAACTAGTAGAATGCTTCAGCTCCAAACAAGTTTGAGCATATTATTAAATTTGCCAGAACTATTAGCACATAACATAACAATAACAGAACATAACAAGCGCCATATGGCAACCAAGCCCACGAAATCCTCATAGATTGTTCCTTACTCACTTCGTGGCGTGGTCCTTAGCGATCCGCTCATAATAAATCAAAAGTTAGCACAGCATTACTCTATCATATTGCAAAAGAATGCCAACCAGAAGATGCCATAGATAGCAGTGATGCACGGCACCCAAAAAGACAACAAATTTCCAAGATGAAATAATTTAAAAAAGTGCCCTTAAACATCAAACAGCGCAAAATTCACGAAGCAATGCGCCCTAGAAATCAATTACGTTATGTTCCACTGCACACCAAAATCGCAGGAAATGGGATGGGAAACTTGCCAGATTTGGAGAGGACGGCTTCGGACTGCGACAGAAGCCTGACGCCGGATCGGAAGACGCGATTCATCGCCATTGCCGTCGCCGTCGTCTAGAATCCTCCGGTGGATCGATGAAGGGTTCCCCAATTCGAAGAAGGGAGCGATTTGTTGATGCAAAACGAGGAAACGAAGCGAGGAAGGAAGATAAAAAGCGACGTATTTTTTAGACTTAAAAATGTTTCTTTTATGACCCATTCAAATCATGATAGGCTTTGTGGGCCGCATAAGTGCATTTCTCAATGTAGGCTTTAGGCCCATGAATAATGCAGCCTAAAACTGTAACTAGTTGCACTTTTGTTTTTTTTTCCCATTTTTTTGGGTTAATTTCCTTTTGAGAGTAATGAATAGAGCACCTTACTCTTCTCTCTCCGATCGCCTTCTCCGGTCGCCGATGGACATCGAGGACGGCGGAGGCGGCAAGGAAACGCAGTAATCCTTTAGCTCGTAGGTTTCCGAGAAGGCGTACGAGTTTAATATTAGTATTTGGTTCAAAATTCTCCGGCTAATTTACTTGTTCTTGTTCTCGATTCAGGTCGTGACAGTTCCTCTTGAATGGCGTCGTCTTCTCGGGAAGGTATTGCAATATTTTTTCTTGTAGAATTATAGTTAAAATGGTCTATGAATGGATAAAATTAGGATTATGATGTTTCAGTTCTTTGTATGGAATTGAGGGAACTTGGAAGTTGTTTGTATGGAAATATGATACCTAACCTGTGATTTCTTCAAAAGTTCACTTTCAGAATCATAAAGTTCAGTTCGGTCATAATTAGAATGGTTATAGATGCGCCAAGTGTTCAGTGTATGGGCACTAAGGTTCACATTAATTATAGAACTGTTAACTTATGCTTAATTTTGATTTTTCCTCTATGCGGTGATTTTCTCGAACTTATATATGTGATGCAATTACCTCTATTATTAATGAAATCCTCTTCTTTGATTACACATATATTATTAGAATTCTTGATTGTGGATATCAATTGTCTATGCATTACGAGACTATATGACTCATTAAATTTTGTAAAAATAGCAAAATAGAAAGGAAATAGCGTATAAATTTGATAAATCTTCTCTGAAGCATGTTTTGGCTCTTGATTGTTGATAAGTTCTTATAGAAGCTTATATGTCTGAAGTTGCTTTGGAGATTCAGTCAGCATAAGTTTCTGTTTCTTATCCCCTTGGAGATGTCCAGTATTATTTTATCTCACATGTCCATCTTATGTTAATAGATAAAGACAATGCAATTAAGATCACAAGAAGCATGGGAAAGATTAACCACCAGCTTGACTATCAGGATTACTTAAACCCCTGTCACTTATCGATTTTGGTTGTGCAGTGTGAATTATGGATCGACTGCTTATGCATCACAGAATTTGATCATGCACTGTGATGATATTGTTTTAGCCTTCCACCTTAATATCTTTTTCCTCCCTGTACATTGGTGAGACAGTTTTTACATTTTCTTTTAATCTTTTTTAATATTCTTTTTAATAATAAATATGGATCTTTTGATTAAATTGCAAGCTGAGAATTTTAACTGTCATGTATTTTCAGTCCGGTTGTTTTTTCCTGATAATTCTTATTTGATCCCTCCTCAAACTTTCTTTTGCATAATAGGAACAATTTGTTTTACATATTATTTTGGTATAAAGGCAAATTCGAGCAGTTTGGTTTTAGTTTCTTTATAGCAGTGGTTTTGATCAGTAACTTGCATCATGCTTTTAAGGAGATTCCTGCTTTGGCTAGGTTGTTCAACTTATCTTTAGCGATGTTGATTTTCATTCTGAGAATTAGTCTTCATCTTCGGTGCAGCTTATTTATCCTAAAGTTTGTGGTCATTCCAATTCTCTTGTGGATATTACCAAAGCAGTGTGAACAGTCTCAAAACATCTTTGTGACCATCGAGCTGTTCTATCATTTTACTCCTTCTTACACTCTGTTATTATCGAACTCTTTTATGTAAGTCATATTTTATGTACTTTTTCATCCAAGTTTTAACTAATTATTTTTCTTACTAAAATAGAATATGAATTTGTCCTTGAGTTGATACAATTTGCACTAAAGATTGCAACCAATATATCATCCTCAAGTACATAAATCTTGCCGGATATATTTTCTCCAAATTGAGAGGCCACAGAAGTTCTATCACCTTTAGGTTGAAAACAGCACATGCATGATTCATTTTGTTTTGGAGCAGGCCAATTGTTTAAAATAGGCAGCTTCCTTGAACAAAACAAACTTAACAGTTATGCTTTATCTGTGGTTTTCCATTTTTGGTATAATATGATTTCCTTCCCTTGTGAATATATTTGATTATACGCAAAAGTTTTTCATGCAACAAAGGAATTTATTGTTCGGTAAAAGAAGGCGAAAGTGAAAATTTGAAAGATTATAGGGAAGGAAAAAAGAGAAGAGTTGGAGTCTTAGAAAGCAAAAATCTTGATAAATAAAGGAACTTATTGTTTGGTCAAAGATAGTAAATTGAAAATTTGAGAGATGTTAGGGAAGGAGATAGAAGAGATGGAGTCTTAGAAGTAAAAATCTTGATGACCAATTGCCAGAAGTAGAATGGGAAGGACTGAATGAAAGAGAACCAGTGAAAGTGAGTTGGAGAGACAGGGAAAATATGCAATAAGGATGTTGCAACTGGCAAGATCTGACACTTTTGTTGGAAGAGAGTATTTAGAGGGGTTAGATAGGTTGACCATCTCCTGATGTTATGAAGGGGAAATGTTCTTTTGTTCTTAAGGACTAATTGGTGGCTTCCTGGATTTATTCTTGAGGTGAAATTTTCCTTTTAGGAATAACTCATTAAAGTAAAGTAAAATTAAACTCTATTAAAAAAAGGTTCTTTTATTTATTTTGTGAGGAGAAATATGAATTTCCCTTTTTTCTTATAGGAAAAGCAAAGGTGGATACATTTGAGTTAGTTTCCTAAAACATGATTTAGCATTGCTCATAACTTTTGCTACCATTTCAGGTTTACTGGTTCTATCCATTTTTATCTTTGCTGCATCATACTAAGCACATTATGGTATGTGTTTCTTTTCATTCCCTTTCCTGCTCAATATAATTTTCAGCTTTATTATTTTTCTTTTGTTTTTGGCTACTGCACCATCTTTATAGATGTGGATTTATGGCTTCTACCATATCTGCTTGAGTCTGTTCATGTAAATTTGAGGTGTACAAGGGTTTCTTTATCACATGTATTTAAATACCACGAAAGGGTGGCTTAGTGCATAAGGGCCCCTGTAATATTGGTTCTCTTCTGGATTATATGCATGCAAAAGATGCTGTGTAACAGGATATAAAGAAACCTGCAACGGAAGGTAGTAAGAGTACTCTTATATATGATATATTATACAAACTTATAGATGAAAAAAAAGGATCTAACCTAAAATGGAGAAATAAGATATTGAAGGACTACACTTGATCGTCTCCCACTTCTGTCAGGTGTGTGGGAAAGACAAATTATTTCACAAGACATGTTTGAGTAAATTATGTGGGAGGCTCTTTTCAATAAGATTCTGAATTATAATCTTTGACATATTTCAATATATCAAATGAAATATTCGGTTCCATCTCTATAAAATATCTATCAATACACTTATGTTTATTGTCCGAAATATAGGTACAATAATATTGCAAAGCATGCTTATCAAGTATTAGCAAACAAGAGAACCTTTGGTAGGGAATCATATGGTACTGTTGATTTGCCAGATATGAAGGGCAGTGATAGTGTGCCACATGGATTTGAAAGGCATGTTTTTGTTTCTCTTCTGCCATTTAGCGCATGGCATTTATCATAATATTAAAGAAAAAATATGTATTAATGTTTCATAGGATCTGTCTTGGAATTGATGAGCGAGTTTATGCAATCCTGTTGCTAACCTTCATCTTCATGGAGGTAATTGTACTCCTTTATGGCGTATGTCCTCTAATTACTCTTCATCCCTTATCAATTGTTTCCTTTTTGGGTATGCTTATACCAAATGTTTCTGTTTTTAATGTGCAGGTGTTTGTAGCAGGTATCATACCTGTTTTTGGTAAAGCAATAAATTTCCTACCCCTTTCCTGGATGTATTCATACTATTGTTTTGAGTATGTATCCAGAACCAAGAATCCAATTTAGGAGTACAACAATCATCGATTTTGCTTCTATAACATCTTAGCATTTTTTTAGGAGACATTTTAACATATTTTTTTTAGGATTTTTGATGCATTTGTGTGCATAGAGGGGAGTATGAATGTCTGATATTCATTACTACTTTTTCATGACTGTTAATATACAAATGGAATCACTCTGAAGTGAACTTGAATAGAAGGCTTGATTTCTTTCAATCCAACTGGACATTCTTTGCTGGATTTGGTATGTTATTTGTGTTGAGTAGACAGTTCCTGATATATTTTAATGTTTATCCGTGTCTATTGCATGTTTGACGTCGTCAATACTATATTTTATCTTTATTGCATATCTGTTCGTACTCTACCACCCTGATAACCTCTTTATGAAAAGGATTTTTCTTGGGTAGTATTATGAAAAGGATTTGAGCAACATGTAAACATCAGTTCTGATTTTCATCCACTGTCAACACTTGCTTTTTTTTCTGTTTTGATGGCAAGTGGGAATATGATTTGAGATTGGTTAATCAAATAAATAGAATATATGATGGAAGCAAAATCAAAACAAGCAAGGACAAAGAAAATAATTTGAAAAAAAAAATCTGAATGATCTCGAGTTAAACAGAAGCAGACTAGAAGTTCGTTTGGACAAGACGTACATGCACCAGAATGGGAGTTGTACCTTTTGAGTTGATGAACTATAAGTAACTCTGAAATATGTAGCATATTTTCGAATAAAACTTGCTGGAAATTGATTTCTGGTTTTGCATTCAGGTTCTGATTTGTACATCCTTTAAGTACTCTATTTACATTTATATAATTTAGTGCAATTTTTTTGACACATTGTATTATCATAACAGGAAGTCCATGTGTCCTTGCAACATTCTTCTTCTCTCCTCTTGTCTATGATGTTATGGCTATACTTTATCCTATGTTATGCCCTTGAAATTTCTTTGATTGATTACATGGTTTTTTATCGGTGCACCTGTTGTCTTTCTCACAACTTTACCTTTTCCAATCTTAATGTGTTATTTCCTGTTTATTCTTAGGGAACCATTTGTCATTTCCTTCTATACCTACCAGCAAAACTCACAGCCCAACTTTTTTTTTTTGAGAGAGAAAAGGATGGTTATCAAGAGTAACCATTCATTTTATTAAGGCAATACTAGTTTACATATTCTTGTTACATGAGAATTAGAAGATCAAAGGATTAGCATCTCATCCATTCGTTCACTAGTCTCTCGGCTATAGCTACAATATTCTCCACATAGAATCTCTTCCCTCGAAATATGCATCCATTGCGTTGGAGCCACATAGACTTTTGCTGGTGAAAGAATCTTAGAATCTACGTATCAAACTATCATTTGAACTTTCACTGGCTAATTTGGCAATGCTAACATCAAGAATACACAACTAACTTATTTTATCATGCAAAATTCTTGCTAAACTAGTTTTTTTTTTCCAACTGCCTCATCTGATTCAGTCATTGCATATGAGTAGTCATTACCAACTTGAATCTTGTCAGAAACCGATGAGTTTGGTGTTGCCAAACTTGTTGACAATATGGTGCATCTAAAGAGAATGTGCGATCAGGTGAAAAAGGATCTTAGCCCATCAACTGGGACCTGATCTATAAGAGTAACTTCTCATACTTGCACTTTCATAACATGAATGTGTTATACTGTTACCCCATACTTCTGGTTTGATGAAAGGACATATGAATCTGGTCATTATTATTATTATTATTTTTATATTAATCTTCATGTCCAGAAACCGGCATCCTCTTGGTTGTTAACATACGCCACAAAAGTCTTTTTTAGTGGAGAATATCTTCCATCAACTGATACGGATACGCCGTGTTGCACAAGGAATTAGCCAATGGGTTAGAGACCGTTACCTGTGAAAAAAAGTCATGTTGTATGGGTGGCGACGCCCAAGTTTTGATGTGAAAGTTACTCCATAGTCCATACACAGGTTTCTCGACGTTGCATTATTTTTCTTGACTATGATGTACTGAATTCTGACAAATTCATGTGGAAGACGAAAGAATTATTATTATTATTATTATTATTATTATTATTATTATTATTATTATTATTGTTGTTGTTTTGGATTATTTAGTCTAATATCTTCCTCAATTATGTTTATTTTATATTTAATCTTAAAGTATAAATTTATCTATTTTAATCATCCAACTTATCCTAATTTATCAATCGAACCTTTTCGTTGAATTTCATCAAAATTTTATTAATTTAATTTTTTAATAATTGTAAAATATCATTTTTACTCTTACTTTTTTATACAGTAAAATTAAAAAAAAACAAAGCAAGAATACAATTATTATTTAATAATTATGAAACATTTTGATTATTTTTACCCTTATTTAAATGGAAAGGGTAAAGTTATCATTCTGTAATTGATAAAAAAATAAAGTTTAACAGCAAAGTTTAACAAAAGGACTTGAAGGATTTCATCGATAAATTTGAATAAGTTCGGATACTAAAGTTGGAATGAAGTTATCATTTTTTTCTCTTATTTTATAATTTACAGTTAGATGCGAAGTAATTATAGTTAGAGAGGAAGTTAAAGAAAATAATACCGTTATTTTTTTAACACGTTTGATGATAAAAAAAAAAGCCAAAAAAAACATAGGCCGATCAAAATTATTAAGAAAATTTTAAAAATATGTGTTGAACGAGATAGGGAGAGGGAAGATTTCGTCCAGTCGGATTAGGGGTTCCTAGCACACGCCCATGTCCTTTATAGGCCACTTGCCCGTAGCACTCCGCCCCTTTCAATGTGCGGCCGTTACGCGCGCTCACGACGCGCTCGATTGGAGGTCGTCCACGCTTCTCGCCGTAATTGGAAGACACATATTCAAATGCACGATACGCGTGCATTTAATCTCTGCATCGTCGCAGGCAGCTCATGCGACATCTGCGTCTCAGTGTCGCCATTACTTTCACGGTGCGTCCGCGCGCAATTGTCTCCATCACGGCCGTGATCACAGGTCACGACTGGTGTGGCCATCACGGTCGTGATTACAGGGATCACAATTGGTCACACTATAACAATCTTCCATTTGACCAGCGTGGTCACTGTGTCAGCACTCCCACTATCCGTGAATAGTCTAACTGGATATCATGTCCTGAAGTTTCACTATCCGTGAATACTTCACACTGACTCAGTCACTCCTGAGTCCCATCAAGCTCACATGCTTGATAAAAGTACCATCTGCAATTCCCTTTGTGGGGGAGTCAGCTAACATATCACTCGTAAGCATATAAGTCACTGTTACTTCCTTCTTATAGACTATATCTTGAATATAGTGATATTCTATCTCAATATGCTTTCCTTTTGAACTATTGGCTCCACTGTGTATCAAGCTTATTGCAGTTTGATTATCACAATACATGGACAATGATCCTCTGACCAAATCGAGCCTTAGTTCTAAAAGAAAATGCCTGAGTCATACACCATGGGTGGTTGTTGTACTACAAGCAATATACTCAGTCTCATGTGTGTGTCTCGCCACGCATCCTTGTTTCTTGCTACCCCAAGAAACGGTTGCACTACCCAGAAGGAACAAGTGACCTGATGTAGACTTTCGATCGTCAATATCCCTCCCGAAGTCTGCATCTGAATAGCCTACTACCTCGAGTGTATCAGTCTGGTATGTCAATCTCAATTGTACTGCATAGTATCCTCTTAATGGCTTCCCAATGAGCATTTCCAGGATTATTTTGAAATCTGCTAACATGGCTTACCGTGTAAGCCAAATCGGGTCTCGTACAGAGCATTGCATATAATAGGCTGCCCACCGCTTCTGCATAAGGCTCACCCAAAGGTTCTTGCCCTGCATTGGGACACTGGATTTTGCTCAACCTTTTCCCAACCATAAGCGGTGTCAGTGCAGGATTGCTATTCTGCATCCTGAACCTCCTCAGTACCTTATTTTTATATTGTTCTTGACTTAAACTCAAACTCTGAGTTTCTGTCACGACTGATTTGAATGCCCAGTACATAAGAGAGCTCGTTCATGTTTGTCATTTCAAATCGCTTGCTCAATTTGTCCTTGACCTTATTGAGCATCTCTACATCATTTCTGACAAGCAGTATATTATCTACATATAGTGACAAAATCATATTGCTTCCTTTCTTCTTGATATAGACACAATGATCCAATGTGTCCCGTCCTGAAATCAAATTGGACTATCGTCTCATTGAACTTCAAATACCATTGCCTAGACGATTGCTTTAAACTATATAATAATTTTCGGAGTTTATATACTTTATCCTCCTGACCCTTTACCTGAAATCCTTCAGGTTGTCACATATATACGTCCTCTGACAAATCTTCATTCAAGAATGTAGTCTTGACGTCCATTTGGAACATCTCCAAGTCCATATATGCTACTATGGCTAAGATCGTCTGTACCGACGCAAACTTAGCCACTGGGAAATAAGTCTCCTGAAAATCAATCCTGGCTTGCTGGATATAACCCTTGACACCAACCTCGCTTTATATCTATCAAGAGAACCGTCTGCTCGGTACTTCTTCTTGAATATCAATTTACATCCTATGGGTTGTCTTCCCTCTGGAAGATCACATAATGCCCATACTCCATTGCTGTGAATCGAATCTAATTCTATTTTCATGGCAGCCTCCCATGACTCTGATTCACTAGAAGGCATCGCTTCTTTTAGGGTGATAGGATCTGTACTATCATCTATCTCAGTATCAACGGAGTAACATGATGATGCGAGCAAAAATATACATGTTGCACGCATCTATTTCATGTCAATTTTAGGCATTTAGCATAGGTTTATCTATCATTTTAGTACATTATTCATTATATTTTATCTTTGAGTCAGAAACTACCAATATGTTCTATCTTCTGTGATTTTCAGGCAAAAGAAGTCAAAATTACGTAGAATTTGGAGTATACAGCAAATAGCTGAGGTTTCCAGAAATCAGTGCCAAACTCGGGCCGTTTTCGGTAAAACGGTCCGTGTTC